>SZWC01004537.1:93768-107855 GCA_023375785.1 Penium margaritaceum | reverse complement strand
CTGTCCGAGAGGGGCCGGTATGTTCTGACGCTGACTGATGACTTCACCCGGATGCGGTGGGTCTACAGTCTGCGTCAGAAGAGCGACGCCGCCCTTGCGGTTCGGCTCTGGCTCGTGATGGCTGAGCGTCAGTCTCGCCACACGCTACATACCTTTCGCTCGGATCGCGGCGGCGAGTTCCTCGGTGAGATGGACTCTTTCTTTGCTGAGCACGGCATTTTTCACCAGGTCTCTGCTCCTACTACCCCACAGCAGAACGGTGTCTCTGAGCGCTGGAACCGCACCATGGAGGATGCGGTCCGCGCCATGCGGTCTGAGTGCGGTCTCCCGGAGTCCTTCGCATTCGAGGGCTTTGCCTACATGACTTGGGTCTGGAACCGCCTCCCGCATGGTCCGCCTCCGGATCATGTTACACCGTACGAGCTTTGGTTTGGCCACTGTGCCGATCTTCGTCTCGCACGCGTCTGGGGATCCCTAGCCTCTGTATGGTACACCGAGGACCAGCAGGGGTCCAAGGTCTCCCCTCGTGGTCACTTGTGTGCCTTCATCGGCATCTCCCCGCAGTCGAAGGCCTGGCGTTTTTGGGACCCCACTCGCCGTCGTGTCATTGAGTCCCGTGACGCGCTGTTTTTTGAGTCACTCACATACCGTGATCTGACTTCGATCACAGCGCTCTCTGTAGCTCATGTCCCTTCCTGTGAGGGTCCTTGGCGGATGGGGGAGAGCTCTTCGCCAGCAACCATTCCTCGCCAGGCTGATGTGTCCGCTCGAGTCCCCTCTCGATCTCCAGCACTTGATGATCCGGCTAACATTGCCGTTGGTCCAGAGATCCCGCCTGTCCAGCCAGCTTCGCACCCCAGAGGTACCACTGCTCCCACGCCTCCTCCTGCATCACCCTTTGTGTCCATTGGCACCCCTGTTCCGGCGTCTCACCCAGCCCAGCCCACTCCTGTCTCTACGTCGGCTGACACTCCTGTCTCACTGTCCGGGCCAGCCTTGCCCGCTGTCATCCCCAGCTCAGTGTCCCCCACACACGCATCTCCGCGCACGGCTTCTCCGACTGCCTCGTCTCAGCCCTCACCAGCTGTGGTCGTACCTGTCCCTGTGGTCGTACCTGTTCCTGAGCCCGAGGTGCGTCCCTCGACCTCCGGTTACTCCCGTGAGCCCGGTGGTCGCCTTCGACCACTGGATTCTGGAGCTCAGCGAGCTTCGGGTCCCGGACCCAGACGTTCCTCTCGCAGCATCGCGAGCGGTGACCCAGGCACAAAGGCCTTAGGCCTGAGTGTCCGCACTGAGGTTTCAGAGGTACACCCAGCGTGCCCCATAGGGCACGACCTGGTCACTTGCGAGTTCCATATCGCCTGTGACGCAGCAGCTGATCTTGTGGCCGTCAGGCCAGACACTGAGGCGTGTGCTCTTGCCACACAGAGTTCCCCCTCTATGGCGCCGGACCCGGGCACATTGAGGGAGGCTTTCTCATCGCAGGATGCTGATGCCTGGCAAGCTGCTTGCGAGGATGAGCTTCGCGCTATCCGAGAGCACGGAGTCTACGAGCTGGTCGACCTTCCCCCTGGGAGGAAGGCAATTCAGGTCAAGTGGGTCTTTCGCAAGAAAGTGAAGCCGGATGGCTCACTGGAACGCTACAAGGCCCGCTTGGTCGTCAAGGGGTTCTCTCAGATTGAGGGAGTTGATTACACTGACACCTTTGCCCCTGTCAGCCGCATGACCTCAGCTCGAGCTCTGTTCGGTGTAGTAGCTCAGCATGACTGGGAACTACACCAGATGGATGTGAACAACGCGTTCCTCCATGGCTCTTTGGATGAGGAGATCTACGTGGCTCAGCCACCAGGCTTTGAGGACGGTGACAAGGTCTGGCGCTTGCGCAAGTCCTTGTACGGCCTCAAGCAGTCTCCACGGTGTTGGAACCGGGAGATCACTGGCACCTTGACTCGCGCAGGATACGTACAGAGCGAGGCAGACCCCTCACTCTTCATCCTACCGACACCCGAGCGGTTTACCGCCATCCTGGTCTATGTTGATGACCTTCTGATCGCGTCTCCGTCGCTGGAGGCCGTGAAGGAGGCCAAGGCTGTCCTGCAGACCGCCTACAGGATGAAGGACCTCGGTCCTGCATCGGTGTTTCTTGGTATGGAGATTGTGCGAGATCGCAGACATCGGACACTGTTGCTGCATCAGGCCCGATACGCACGAGTCGTGGGGGAGCGCTTTAGCGATCTCCTTGGTGCAGTGCCCACTGCTTCCACACCACTCACACCTGATGGGCAGGATGCCCTGNTTCGTTCGTGATCTGGTGGAGCGACGCGTGATCTCCATCATGTGGGTTGGCACTGACTTGCAGCGAGCTGATTTCTTGACGAAGGCACTTGCCCGCGGAAAGTTCCTGGTGGCCATTCGTTCTGTTGGGCTTCGCCCCGTGTGTGACAGTGGTTGAGTGTGGGATGTACGTTGCCGTCTCATCTGTCTGTGTCACTCACTATGTGGTTGTACCAGTGCTGCACGCGTATGGACATGTGTACCATCGGGTCATGGGGGAGTGTTGTGCTTTGTGCCGTTCCTGTACAGTTTACTGTGACCACTCGGCCGTATCCATACTCGTGCAGATCCCTGAGGTAGGCGGCCCTAGTGACACCGGCGCGACGACAGGCGGCGGACTACCCGTCTGGAGCTGACCGACCACCGTTCCAGAGCCCCAGATGTCACCGGGACTCCTTGTTGTGCCTTCTACGTCTTGCAGGCGCCTTTCGGCGGACTGGGCATGAGGCCCATTTGCATGGTTTTGCATTGTATACTCGCTGTCAGTCGATGGATGCATGCATGTGACCAGTCGTTGCGTGCGTCTTTTGATTCTGCACGTCTAGGTTCAGACGGCGTAGGATTCTGACATGTGTGCGCAGAGTTACGGCCAAAACAGTGGTTTTGGGCCGGTTTTAGGACAGCTCTTGGACTGCCGCGTGCGACACCCGCCGTGCGCCGCAGCAGGTATTTATACCCTGGACCTGTCAGTTGTCATTCCTCTCTGCATATGCTTTATTGAAGCATTCTGACACTTTGACTTGTGTCTCCTAGCCAAACTCTTGCCGTTGTGTGTACGACCTGTGACTGTCGTCACCGTCTGACTAGGCACTGAAGCCCGGTCAGCGGTTGTGTTGCTAGGAAGCTTCTACGCACTTTCTCACGTTCATCAGCCAATCAGAAAATAGTTCAGTTCAGGCTGGCAGGTTTTCTCGGTGAGGCCTGCCAGGCAGCCGACAGCCCAAAACCCGGGGGTCGTCCGTTTTGCCTGAAAACTGGACCATACCATCGCTGCGAACGCAGCCGTGCGGTCAGAATCTGCTAGAAAAATAGTAGCGAGGAGTTATGGCAGCCTAAACCCAGATAGTGCCCACGATGGTTTATGCTGCCAAACAGGGCCATGCAACATGCAACTGGGACCCTAGGCAGTGCATGACTACGCAGGCACGACAGTACGCGCTCGGCGCATGCAGACAGCGACTGCGGCGGCAGTGATTCCCGGCAGTGCGACCGCCGAGGAGGCCTGCCGATGGAGCTGAACACGTCGCCGGAGAGAGGAGGCTCCAGCGAACTGCGTGACGACCTCAGCGTGCGTCGGCTCCACCGGACGACACTCCATCGGCGTCGAGTCTCGCCGTCAGTCATCAGCACGCCGATGTACACAAGCCGGGAGGACACAACAGAGCACAATGGGCGCAAAAAAACCAACACTCCTCCATGACTCACGAGCGTAGTGCACATGGGTGGGCAGAGACACGGTCAATACACGGACTCCCCCAGGACATGCAGAAGTGCAGATAGAGACAAAGAAAGCAAGTCACAGACGCACACCGACTGAACTCACAGCCTTCTTAAACGAGTCCCGCTTCAGTGCCTTGGTCAGGAAGTCAGCCAGCTGCCGTGCTGTCTCAATCCACACGATGGTGATGCTGCCGTCGTGCAACAACGAACGCACATAGTGATACTCAACATTGATGTGCTTTGTGCGAGTGTGATGCACACCGTCATTGTCTGCAATGGCCATGGCACTCTCATTGTCACAATGCAAGGTGATGGATGTGATAGATTGACGCAACTCGGACAACAGACGACGTAACCACACGCTCTCACACGCGCCTGAGCCAAGGGCCACGTACTCAGCCTCAACAGTGCTGCGTGCAATGCACCCCTGCTTGCCGCTGCGCCAGGACGCAGCTGTGCCCCCGACCAGAAAGATCCAGCCAGTGCGACTCTTAGCGTCTGGACTACCGGCCCAGTCAATGTCGGTGTAGCCCACTGCAACGACGGACGGTTGACGGCGGAACATGAGGCCTCGCAGAGGGGTCGAGACGACATAGCGCAGTACTCGGATCGCGGCCTCAAAGTGGAGGTAACGCGGCTCCTGAGAAAACTGGGCCAGGAGGTTGACTGCGAACGCGATGTCTGGGCGTGTCGTCGTCACCAGGAACATCAGTGACCCGATGACCCGCAGATACGTGGTCACATCAATTGGCTCCCCCACAACAGCTGGGTCATGACTCTTCAACTTCACCTGGCCATCGGGTGACATGGGTGAGGAAGCGCTGGGCACGAGGGGCAAGTCCTCGGCGAAGCGGGCTGACAGGGTCTGTACATAGGCAGCCTGGTGGACATGCAGGACGCCCTGAGAGCGATCATGCTCGAGCTCCATGNCCAGGAAGACTCGGGCAGAACCGAGATCCTTCATCTGGTAGGCAGCGTGCAGTAGGTCCTTGACGTGTTGGATGGCTGTCGCGTTTGGTGACGCAATGAGGAGATCGTCGACGTAGACCAGAACCACGGCGAAGGTCTGACCTCGCGGGCTGATGAACAGTGCGGGGTCAGCGGTGCTGCGCTGGAGGCCGCCACGGAGAAGCGTACTGCTAATCTCCTGGTTCCAGCACCGAGGCGACTGCTTCAGACCATAGAGGGCCTTCCGCAGCCGCCAAACTCTCCCAGTGCCATCGTAGAAGCCTGGGGGCTGCGTCATGTAGAGCTCCTCACCCTCCTGTGAGCCATGGAGGAATGCGTTGCTCACGTCCATCTGATGCAGCTCCCACCCGTGCTGGGCAACCAGGCTGAACAATGCCCGGCTAGTGGAGAACCGGCCATCTGGGACGAAGATTTGGTCGTAGTCGATCCCAGGGACCTGAGCAAACCCCTTTGCTGTGAGACGGGCCTTGTACTTGTCCAAGGATCCGTCAGGCTTCCACTTACGCCGAAAGACCCACTTGGGACCGATGGCCTTCCGACCTGGAGGGAGGTCGACGAGGTCATACAAGTGGTGCTGTCGGATAGCGGCGAGCTCCTCGGCACAGGCAGCATCCCAATGTGCGGCCTTAGGAGAGGCTCGAGCCTCGCGTAGGGTGGAAGGGTCCTCTGGGCGCGCTGTGGACATGACTGAGAGGGCATGTGCATCACGAGCCCCAGGTGGGATGCGTGCGAGTGCGGCCACGATTGCATGCCGATGCTCGTGAAGAAGCATGGCGTACCCCAATGCAGAGCCCGGGTGAAGGTCTGCGATAATGGCAGAAGTGGTCAGGCCGAGAGCCTTTGTGCCAGGGTCCCCACTCACGACCGTGGGAGTGGAGGAGACACGTTGAGCCACAGGGGGTCGAGGCGCCACGGAACGGGGAGCGACAGTCTGCGCGCTCACAGTTGGCCGAGGTCCGAGGCTGCCGCCTGGGCCACGTGTGTAGCGCGGTCGGGCAGAAGATGGTGCTTAGTCCAACGGGCCGACGGTGGCGGACGGTGCTGCTGGTCCGGAGGAGCGAGTAGACGCAAGAGGCGCTGCTGGGCCAGGAGAGCCAACGGGCGCAGCTCGGGCTGCCGGCCCAGAGGGGCCTGTGGACGCGTCTGGGGCTGCTGGCCCGGAGGGGCCAGCGGACGCGACTGGAGACGTCGGCCCGGGGGGGCCATCGGAAGCGGCTGGGACTACCGGCCCGGAGGGACCAGGGGACGCGACTGGGGCTGCCGGCCCGGAGGGACCAGCGGACGCAACTGGGGCTGCCGGCCCGGAGGTGCTTGTAGATGCGACTGGGGTTGCCGGCCCGGAGGAGCCGACAGACGCGACTGGGGCTGCCGGCCCGGAGGGACCAGCGGACGCGACTGGGGCTGCCTGCCCGGAGGGACCAGCGGACGCGTCTGGGGCTGCCGACCCGGATGGGCCAGCGGACGCGACTGGGGCAGCTGGCTCGGAGGGGCCAGCGGCCGCGACCGGGGCTACAGGCTCAGAGGGACGGGGTGATGTGTTACCCGGAAGCGACAGGACGGAGGACGGACTCACCACTCCCTCACGCGACGGGAGGGACACGGACGAGCCGGAGCAGATGAGGTCGCGGGAAAACAGGTCCTCGAAAAAGAGGGCATCGCGGGACTCGACGATGCAGTGTCGGGATGGGTCCCAGAAGCGCCAGGCCTTGGACTGACGAGACACACCGAGAAAGGTGCAGGGGCGTCCGCGGGGGGCAAGCTTGCCACCCTGCTGTGGAGCGGGCAGCCACACAACGGCTACGCAGCCCCAGACGCGAGCCGGGCGGAGGTCAGTACGCCGATCGCACCAGTGCTGATAGGGCGTGGACTGGCGGGGAAGGGGACCGTGGGGAACCCTGTTCCAGACCCAGGTCATGTAGGCCATGGCCTCAAAGTAGAAGCACTCGGAGAGACCTGACTCGACCCGCATGGTGCGGACGGCATCGGCCATGGTGCGGTTCCACCGCTCGGAGATGCCGTTCTGGGCGGGTGTGTAGGGCGCAGACGTCTCATGGCGGATACCGCG
Organism: Penium margaritaceum; assembly: GCA_023375785.1. NCBI lineage: Eukaryota > Viridiplantae > Streptophyta > Zygnematophyceae > Desmidiales > Peniaceae > Penium > Penium margaritaceum. The sequence continues at coordinate 101,047 of SZWC01004537.1, read as the reverse complement.
GGAGGCGAGAAAGGTCGTGGCCTCACCCAGGTACTTGCCACCGCGATCGAAGCGAAAGCGACGTAGGGGGCGGCCACACTCACGCTCCGCGAGGACAAGCCAATCCTGAATGGTTCGGGCGACATCGCTCTTCTGCCGAAGGCAGAAGACCCAATGGTAGCGGGAGTAGTCGTCCGTCACAGTGAGGACATAGCGGCCATGCTCACCGACGGACTCGGTGGGGAGAGAGCCCATGACGTCCGAGTGGACAAGGTCAAGGGGGGCGGACGCCCGTGAGGAAGAGAGGGGGTACGTGGACCGGTGCATCTTCCCCTGAGCGCAATCAATGCACTCAGTGGGGCATGGGAGAGGGAAGGTCTCCGGATCAAGGCCCTTGGCCGGTTGGGTGCGGAGCATGCTCTCTACTGCGGCAGAGTGGACGTGACAAAGGCGGCGGTGCAAGAGGCGGGTGTGCTTAGGAGAAGGCGTGCTGGTGATGAACACATGACCGGTCGTAGCCGACGGGGAGGAGACGGGAGGGGAAGAAGCGAGGCGGGGAACGTGCCACAAGTTGCCACAGGCGGTGGCGTGCAGTACGACAAGACCCGACGGGCGCAACGACACAGTGCCAACACCACGTGAGTGCACAACGTCCATGCTCATGCGGTCAAGGGCAATCACGGACAGGAGGCTAAGCTCGAGACCAGGGACGAAGAGAACATCGGTCAAAAAGACATCACCGGCGGGACCACGGAAACGAACAACGCCTACCCCACGGACCGGCAACACCTGTCCGGAGCCCGTCTGAACACCGGAGACATCGCCGACGGGACCGAGCATACTGAAGGCCATGCGAGAGGCCGTCATGTGATGCGTGGCCCCGGAGTCGATGATCCAGGTCTCAGCAGGGTCCTGGACAGGGGTCGCCAGATCAGTCACGGTCACATGGCAACACGCAAGGGACGCGGACACGGTGGACGGAGGCGCGAAACGAGACTGCCAGTCGTCAAGCCATGCAATTTCGTCAAGGAGTGGGGTGGATGAGATCACAGGAGACGACGAGATAGACGAGGAGACTGGACACGACCGCAGCTCAGTCTCAGTCATGCAGGGATGGGCAGGAGGGCAGGAGGTGACGCAACTCGCACTTCCCTAGGGAGGAGCGCGAGGGAGGCCAAGCTGGAGCACGATGAACTGCTCCAGCTGATGCTCCCGGGATGACGGCCGAGGAGTGTAGACAGAATGCGGAGTGACGGCGCCGGAGCCCGGGTAGTAGGGTGACGGAGCCGACGAGGGCAGCGAAGGTGCCGACGGCTGAGGGTAGCACTGCTGCAGGTAGTACTGCTGCGGCGCGAGTGGCTGCAGGACAGGCGGAGTCGTCGGAGTGGGAGCGGTGCTGGACGAGGGCGGAGTGGTAGGACCAGCAGTAGCGACAGCGGCAGAGGCGAGGCGAAGCTCCTGCTCGCGTCGCATGGTGGCGATGACGCGGGCCTCGTCCGTCGGGAGAGGGCACGTGTACCACCCGTGCCCAGGCTGGCCACAGTTGTGGCAGACCGAGCCACTACCGCTGGGACTGGTCGATGACTGCTGCTGCTGTTGTTGCAATGGACCCTTGCCCTTCTTGTTGCGGCTTTTCTTCTTCTTCCCTGAGGGTGATGAGGTAGCTGCGACGGGGGAGGCAACGGCCACGGAGGCAACGGCAGGGGTGGCGACGGCAGGGGATGCAAGGGCCTCTACGCGATGGAGCTGGGACTCCTGGCGAGCTTCCTCAATGCGGAGGAAGAGCTCGTATGCCCAAGGCATGAGAGTACCCTGGGCCTCCATGGTGGTGAGGACGTCCTGAGGATAGTGGACGAAGACGTCAACGTATGCGCTGGTGGCGCCGCGCTTGATGGTGAGGAGCGCGGACAGTGGGGGTGGAGCCGACTTGCCGAGTCGACGGAGGATGTCCTCCGCTCGCTGCTAGTAGGCAGTGACCGTCTCGGCCTTCCCCATGTGGAGGGAGTTGAACTCCCGGAGCAGGCGGCTGATCTCAGCATCGCTGGACAGGCGATGGGGTCTGGTGAGGACGTGCCAGGCGGCTGCCGGGTCTGGGATGGCGCCAGCGGTGAAGTCGCCGAGGAAGGGCTCCAGGGCAAGGTGGGAAGCTGGAGGGGCGACGGGTACAAGGGCGCGGACGACGCGACCAGCGTCATATAGCTGGTCAGCCTGGGTGGAATCGTAAGGGAGGGTGTAGTAGGCCCACAGACCCTCCCCCTGCGCCCAGATCCGGAAGCTGAGCTCCCAGCTCCGGAACTGCTCGCCGGCTTGAAGCGGCGGTGGCGACGTCTCAAAGTCCTTCTGCCTACGGCCGGCACCCAGAGTGGGGCCAAGGACGGAGGTCACTGTCTGCCGTTGGTGCTGAGTCTGCTGTTGTGCTAAGTAGTATGTGGCGGCGGACACTACGGGGCTAGCGTGCCCTGGAGGGACGAACGAGGGCAGGGTGCTGGTGGCGGTTTGGGAGGCGACTGGCTGTAGCGCCGCAAGCTGCTGTGTCAAGGCGGCGAGTTGTTGCTGAAGAGCCACAAGTGGGTTAGGGGTGCCGCCAACGTTACCATTGGGCTGCTGCTGCTGCTGCTGCTGTAGGGGCGGCGGCTGCTGCTGCTACAGAGGCGGTGGCTGCTGTTGTATGGGCGGCGGCTGCTGCTGCTGCAGCGGTGGCGGCTACTGCTGTAGAGGGGGCGGCTGCTGCTGCTGCAGCAGCGGTGGCTGCTGCTATATGGGCGGCGGCTGCTGCTGCAGCGGTGGTGGCGGCTGTTGCTGTAGAGGCGGCGGATGCTGCTGCTGCAGCGGCGGTGGCTGCTGCTGTATGGGCGGTGGCTGCTGCTGTAGCGGCGGCGGCTACTGCTGGAGAGGCGGTGGCTACTGCTGCTGCAATGGCGGCGGCTGCTGCTGGAATGGCGGCGGCTGCGGCACCTGCTGGTCGTGCGGCAGCGGCGGCTGCTGCTGCTGCAGCGGCGGCGGGTGCTGCTCCTGTTGCTGCTGCTGCAGCAATCGCTGCAAGAAAGGAGGGGTGGGGGTCCTCCCATCAGAGGAGGACCCCCCCTCACCTAGACTATCAGCCATGCCTTGGTGTCCTTTCTTTTGTTGTTGTCTTTGTGTTGCTGCTTCAACAAGAGGTCTGGGGAGTGGGAAGTTTACCCACTCCTCTGGCCTTCGCCCTTTCCCCTTTCACCCTCCTCCTCTTCTTTTGATGATGATGTCAGCAGTGACGTTACCAGTGACGTCAGCAGTGACGTCAGTAGAGGGGTGCTGACGTCAGCAGCGGCGAATGTTGGGGCCGCCGCTACTGCTGTTGGTGCTGATGTTGCTGCAGCTACTACTGCTACTACTGCTGCTACTGTTGCTGCTGCTGCTGCTGCTGTTGCTGCTGCTGCTGCTTCTGCTGCTGCTACTGCTGCAGCTGCTGCTGTTGTTGCTCCTGCTGCTGTTGCTGCTGCTGCTGCTACTGCTGCTGCTACTGCAGCTGTTTGCTACTGCTGTTGCTGCTGCTGCTACGGGTGCTGCAACTGCTGCTGCTGCGGGTGCTACAGCTGCTGCTGCTCGTGTTGCGAGCTGCAGCAGTTGCTGTGGCTGCTGCTGCTGCAGCAGCGAGCTGCTACAGCTCACTGTTGTAGCTGCTGTGTGCTACAACTACTGCGTGCTGCACCAGCTGCTTGTTGTAGCTGCAGGCTACTGCAGCGAGCTGCGGGGGTGGGGGAAATTTTTTTTGTTGTCTCTATTTTTGTTTTTTGTTTTTTTTTCCTTGTCACAGCGGTCAGCAGCCCGCTGTCTACTGCGAGTAGCAGGCTGCTGCTCGCCCAGCAGCAGCGAGCTACTACTCGCTGACAGCAACGGGCTGCTGCTCGCTGCTCGCTTGCTGCGAGCAGCGGGCAGCAGCAGCCGCAGCTAGTTGCTGCTGCTCGCTGCTGCTGCTGCTGCTGTTGCAGCTCCCGGCTGCTACAGCTCGCTGGAGCAGCTGCTGCAGCCCGTTGCTACTGGTGCACGCTGCTGCAGCTGCTGCGTGCTGCGGTTGCTGCCTTCTGCTGCTGCGGGCTGCTGGAGCCGGCTGCTGCTGCGGGCTGCTATTGCTGCGGCTGCTGCACACTGCTACTGCTGTTGCTACGAGCTGCTGTTGCCGCGGGCTGTTGCTGCTGCTGCTGCGAGCTGCTGCTGCTGCTATGCGAGCTGCTACTGCTGCTGTGCGGGCTGCTGCTGCTGCGGGCTGCTACGAGCTGCTGCTTCTACCTGCTGCTGCTGGTGGTGCCAGTCACTGTACCTGGGTGACGTTGCCGCGTGCGTCGTCGCCCACAGACGTCAGACGCCGCCTGCCGCTCACCTCCTCGCGTCACGCGTGGGGGTGAGTGCTGCCAATAAAATTTCGGCAGCATTTCCCCTGGCCCAGTGGCCGTGGGAAAAATTCTGACGCCGCCACCAGGAGGGTCAATGCGGTCGGAAAAAATCCGGCAGCATTTCTCCTGCACTGGCGCGTATGGGAGGTCCGCCGGCGTTGCCTGGCACCTGTTCGCCAGTCTTCTGCTGCTGCTGCTACTCTCTGGCTCTGATACCATAAAGGAAACTATGCAGCAGGTTGGGGCAGCAGCGTTGTTGATGCAGCGTGCGGGCTTCCACGCTCGTTGTTTAAGTCAGCTACCCCCTCAGTCTGCTGCTCTAGAGTCTAAGTCTGGAAGCTCCGGGTTTTGTTACTCAGAAACGCGCGCGCCAGAGTTAGCGCCAGAAAGCAGCTGAAAACTGATAATGACTGATTAGGAATGAAGAATGAACAGCAATGGGGGACCCCTCCAGGTTCTAGCCCCCCCCCCCAGCTCTGTAGAGCTTGTTACTCAGTTCATCAGCGAATCAGAAAATAGTTCAGTTCAGGCTGGCAGGTTTTCTCGGTGAGGCCTGCCAGGCAGCCGACAGCCCAAAACCCGGGGGTCGTCCGTTTTGCCTGAAAACTGGACCATACCATCGCTGCGAACGTAGCCATGCGGTCAGAATCTGCTAGAAAAATAGTAGCGAGGAGTTATGGCAGCCTAAACCCAGATAGTGCCCACGATGGTTTATGCTGCCAAACAGGGCCATGCAACATGCAACTGGGACCCTAGGCAGTGCATGACGACGTAGGCACGACAGTACGCGCTCGACGCATGCAGACAGCGACTGCGGTGGCAGTGACTGCCGGCAGTGCGACCGCCGAGGAGGCCTGCCGATGGAGCTGAACACGTCGCCGGAGAGAGGAGGCTCCAGCGAACCGCGAGACGACCTCAGCGTGCGTCGGCTCCACCGGACGACACTCCATCGGCGTTGAGTCTCGCCGTCAGTCATCTTCACGCCGATGTACACAAGCCGGGAGGACACAACAGAGCACAATGAGCGCAAAAAAACCAACAGTCTGACAAGGGGTCAACAAGACTAGACCAATCAGTGCTGGGTCTCCCAAGGTACCCGTACAAACCACAGTGTACCCGGGTCTCAACCACATGAAGAGTGAACCACCTGTCAAAGAATATGCGGTGAATTTCTATGGGGTCTCGCTGTGCATTGGCACAAATCACTAAGTGAGGATAGAGATGCCTAACAAGAAGTGGAGCGAGGGAAGTAGAGCGGAACCCAAGGAGCTTAGGGCTGTTGGTTTGTGTGGCTTCCACCCGTCACGACCAACACTGCTAGTTTACCGATATACCCATATTTGGGGTTTATGGCAGAGGTGGGCACGACGACACGACAAGCCTCCGGACTGCACCGAGACTTCTCCAGCACCTACGATAGTGCCGGCGAGACGCGGTCGATGCGTTCCGGTCGCCCTATGGGCTTGTCGGGAGCTAGGAGAGTTTTCTCGGTGGGTTGAGACCCGTGCACCCGGTGGACTACATCGGTGCGACGAGGAGACCCGATGGATGTTGTGGGGCTTCCGATGTTCGGAAAGCCGTGTGTGATGTCTGGACGCGGATTCTGAGATTTTCTTGCACTGATCATTTTTTCTCGGTGGTCGAGACCCGAGTACTCGGAGAGCTGTTCCGGTGCCTCGAGGGGACCACCGTTATTGTTATCATGGCGTACGCAGTGTGTTCTCCCCGCTGACCCGTTTGGGCTCAGCGGGGGTGACTGGGCCCGGTGCGGCTAGCTGCCGGCGCCCCTTCTTAAGCCCGCTAGGGGCTCATTTATAATCTCTCCTTGTTCTTTATATTCAGCGTTCCAGACTTAGCCAAATTTTTGCCGTCTTGCATCACACTCACACACAGAGTTCATGTTTGTTTTTGCATGGGCCTGCATGCCCTGAAATTATTTCCAATTTGGTATCAGAGCACAGGGGGGCGTGTGAGCAGCAGAAGCAGCAGTAGTGTTCTGAACGCAAAGAGAACGCGCCACGTGGCGCCACGCCGAGAGCAACGTGAGGGAGCGCGAAGCGACTGCACGCGAACGCCACAGGGGTGGTGAGCGGCGCATAGCAGCACTAGGACTGCGACGGCAACAGCAAAAGGAACAGCAGCAGTAGCCAAAGGAGCGGCGGTAGCAGCAGGAGCGACGGCAGCAGCAGCAGCAGCGTGTAGCAGGAGCAGCAGCTGCGAAAGTGGCTGAAGCATCGCATCAGTGGCTACAACAGCAGCAGCATCAGCGTGCAGAAGCAGCAGTAGCGGCGAAAGCATCTATAGCAGCAGTAGCAGCCACTACAGCAGCGGCGGCAGCAGCAGCAGCAGCGTGTAGTAGCGACGGCAGCAACAGCAGCGTGCAGCAGCAGCAGCAGCGTGCAACAGCAGCCGCGGCGGCAGCAGCAAGCAGCAGCAGCAGCTGCCGCGCAGAGCAGCTGCCGCGCAGAGCAGCTACAGTAGCAAAAGCAGCAACAGCAGCAGAAGCAGCAGCAGCAGCAGCAGCAGCAACCAAAGTAGCTGCACCTGCCGTTGCAGCAGCTGCTGCCGTTGCGAGGAGGGCCTCGCAGCCTTCCTCTGAGGGGGGGGGGCCTCTCAGGGGGCCTGTCAGCCCCGTTTGCACCCCCCCTCCCTTCCTCCCCTTCTCAGGGGGGCCCTCCGAGGGCCCCGCCGAGCCCCTCTGAGGGGCCCTTCGGAGGGACCCCGTCGGCCTCGTGGGCCCCCTCGGCCCCGTCGGCCCCGTCGGCCGACCGACGGAGGGGCCGGGTCAGAGGGGCGGCCAGGATCCCCCCCCCTGGGCTCCCTCCTCCCCCCCACACCCTCTCGCTCACTCGCTTGCTCAGCGAGCAAGCAAGCGAGCATGCACGGGAGGGACAGCCGGACAAGCCGGACACCCCCCCCTTCCCCCCCCC
>SZWC01004537.1:74419-92111 GCA_023375785.1 Penium margaritaceum | reverse complement strand
CCCCGTCGGCCTCGTGGGCCCCCTCGGCCCCGTCGGCCCCGTCGGCCGACCGACGGAGGGGCCGGGTCAGAGGGGCGGCCAGGATCCCCCCCCCTGGGCTCCCTCCTCCCCCCCACACCCTCTCGCTCACTCGCTTGCTCAGCGAGCAAGCAAGCGAGCATGCACGGGAGGGACAGCCGGACAAGCCGGACACCCCCCCCTTCCCCCCCCCTCCTTATTTTCTCCATTTGCCCACCTTCTGGGCAATCGAGAAAAGGGGGGGGGCGAGTCACAAAAAATACGAAAAGGGGTACTGTAGCGGGAGGGCCGCTTCGACCCTCCCACCTCGCTAAAGCGAGGGGTGGTTGCGCACCACCCCTCGCGTCAGCGAGGCCGGCCGGCGGCCAGCACTTCGCTGGCCACCAACCAGCTCGCTGCCGGCCGGCTGGACGGCCGGCTGCCGGCCAAGCGACCGGCCGGCCACCGGCCGGCCAGCCACCAGCCGCCGATCGCGGCCTCAGTCCGATCGGCGGCTGAGAGGCCGCGAGGGCCTCGAGGGCGAGGCCTCGTGGCCTCGTGCCCTCGCCCCCCCCTCGCCCTCCTTGCAAACGAGCAAGAGAGGACGAGGGATAGGGGGAGTGAGGGTGAGGTCAAATTTGCTGGCGCGAAATCGCCAACGTGCCTCGCATGCGACGATTTTGTGCCAGAACAACAAAACGAAACTCGAAGTTTGTTTTCGACAAACTTCGACGTAAAACAAACGGAATAACTCGTGCGAACACACGAGTTCAAGGTAAAAACCCCCGGTTTGGGTCCCAAAACCAGGGGTTTGGTTAAAAACGGAAATGGGCCTCCGGAGACTCGAAATGTTCGAGTCTCCCTGCTCTGGGTCGTTGATGACGATTGCCCCTCAGTCTTGCGAAGGGGGTAAACCCCTGACGCAAACTGAGAACGCCATTCTGCGAACTCTGACGACGACTTCAGAGCAGGAGCTGGAGACTCAGCCCGTTATAGGTACGCCTGAACGTTAGCCAAAAGAAAAAAGAAAAAAAAAGAGAAAGGCGAGGGCTTAAGGCGAGCAGAGGGGAGAACTAAAAAAAAGGGGGGGGGTGGAGGGTGAGGGCAAAAGAAGAAAAAAAAGGGAACACAAACGGGGGCTTGAGGGCTAGAGAATAACAATGAAAAAAGGGATGATCTTCCAACTACTACCGGCACAGCAGCAGTAACAGCTCTCATAGCCGCAATAGCAGCATTAGGTGGTGGAGTGTCGACGACTACATATTGCGGCGGCTTCGCGACAGCTTACACTTTCGTCTTCCATCCGATAGCAGACGGTCGTCGGCGACGATCTCCGCTTCTAGACGCATCCTGGACCGGCGTCTTTCTGGGGCTCGTGGATTGGTGGGCGCACTTCACCCTGCAGGATCGACGGCAGATTCGAGTCTTACCAGCTCCGAGGGCTGGGTCGTCTACCGCTTGGAGCAGCAGCCACACCTGCAGCCATCACCCCTTCTCGTCTTGGAGCAGTCTTTGCTCCATTAGTGGCAGCAGCATTAGTGGCCGCATTTAGTTGGACTGTAGTCTCCGGGCGTGCTGTGGTAGTGCACCTCTTCCCGTCTGGTCACGTTTGCTGACCCGGACGTCGTGACCTCCAGGAGTGACAGTACCTACTAGCCCCATTCTCTCCCGTGGCTTGGTGTTTACCACCGGGAGTAGGTGCCCTCGGTACCTATCCATCATCCAGCACACGAGATGAGTGCGCGGGTATCTGAGCAGGCACCCTGCGCGTTCGCCTGCTACTACTATAGTGATGGACGTCATGGTTGGCGTCGTTGTTGGATGCTCTCGGCTGGCATCCACCATGGCTACAGCCTCGTCTGAGCATGCGTCCTCCACAGCACACAGATCTGCCGACATTGGTAGATCCCCTAGCTGGACCTCTGGCGAGCATATTCGTCGAGATCCACGGCCTCCGGCAGACAGTGCAGCGGCTTTGTGACCTCGTCGTCACTGAGCGTGCTTCTACTACTCGTTTGTCGACGGCCTCTTCCATCACATCTCCTCTATCCTCTCCTCCTTCCTCATCGGATGGTGTACCTTCAGCTCCACCTGCCAGCGAGTCCCAGGCTGCCACCATCCTGTCGATCCTTCACTCTGCGACCACGACGCCATCACGCGATGACATACCTTCATGCAGTCGTTCAAGTCGAGTGACCTTGCGACGTCGGCGTCAGCGCTCCGCACGGCGTGCTCGCGCTGGTGTTGATACATCCTCCACCTCCTCAGCCTCCGTTGCAGTACCTATCGAGGGGGAGTGTGGTCACTGCGCATTGCCTGATGTGACCGTAGGGACAGGATTTGCACTTGCGCCGGGCTGTGCTGCCCAAGCGTCAGCTCAGGTAGATTCAGATGATACGGAGACATCACATGGCGTGGAGTCTGACCCCGACATGGCATTCATGGTTGACAATTGCCTTTCATCCTCCATGTTGGATCCAGATCTTCTGTAGGAGTAGGTTGCATCAGGAGGAGTGCAGGTCCTGCGTGCCTTGGCGATGCCACTCGCGAGTCCGACCAGTAGCGGCTTGGTGGTGGCACAGCAGTCTCGTGCAGATTGGGATGCCCCACACGGATCTCCGGGAGCGTTGGCGCACGAGATTCACACTAGTACGATAGCAGTTGTAGTGCATGAGCAGAGTCGGCCGGTTGACCTTTTAGAGGTTGAGGCATTCTTGAGAGCAGCAGTTCTGAGAGACATCGCTGGGACATATGCTATAGCAGACACAGCAGGCTCCACCGTCTCATCTGCAGTACATGAGGACCAGCTTCAGCGTGAGGAGTTGTCCATGTTCCCACAGTCTCCGGGTTCCCATACCCACGACGGAGCAGCGACATACATGACAGAGTCAGATGATGGCCCTTACTCTATCATCGAGCAGGTGGTAGCGACCAGCGTTCCCGGCGAGACAGTGCGTGAGCACCAGCTGCGCTTGTTGGTCGCCTTGACGGACATTGTCGAGCCGGAGTCTTGCACACCTGTGTCCACTACGGCGGCAGTTGAGGAAAGTGATGTAGATCCCTACACGTAGATGCACTCATCTCGTGAGCTGGAGCTGAGTTCTGCCCCTTCGTGTTCACTTGCTGATGACCTAGCTGATCACATGGACACTGAGAGTGGCAGTACCTGCACGGACGACATTTCTACATGCTCCACAGACTCTGACGACTCATCCTTCTCCTTCTCTCTTGGCATCCGACCGCTCACTCCTCGTCTGACAGACACGAGTTGTGATGTGGATGCGACATTTGCAGCTACATCCGATATTCTAGCGTCTCAGCAGATTGCGATCTTGGTTGACCCCCAGGAGGATGCAGCAGCACCAGTTCCATCATCTTCAAAGGCAGAGATGCAGGTGCACTGTACTCACGAGTTGTGAAGTCTACATGTGCAGCATCCAGTGAGGCACAGTTTATTCTACACCAGGTCGACATGGGCCACCTCGACATGTCCGAGGCAAATTATGTTGATCTACAGGAGCGTGTAGTCATGCTACAGCGGGAGATGATGGCAGCGCGTGAGAAATTCTCAGAGGAGAGCAGTATCATCGCTCTTCCTTCCTCTTCTGCTGCCGTCACGCACCTTTATCCACCCGACTCACCTGCCCCATCCTCATCTTCATCCACGAGTGGTGATTCGGTTCGTCACTCCAACTCTCCTCTTCTGGCAGTACACCCTTGGGTCTCAGGGTGTGCTATCCCGAATCGGAGGCCAGCTTCGCCATTTCATCCACGCACGCATGCTGCTCGCCCATTCTCGTTCCTCTGGCGCACACTGATGCACCACGGCAGTGCGGAGGCAGGAGAGACTATGAGTTGGGACCCTTGGCAGTCACGCGAGGACTGGTATACCCCAGGTGATGCAGACTCACGTGAGGAGTTGTAGCCGGAGACACCATTTTGTCTTTGAGGGAGGGAGTCGACTCGCAGGTGACTTGGAGATCTATCTCTATATGATGGATACACCACATGACTCATCGCCCAGGATCTGTTCAGCTACGACATCAGCATCTCCATCGAGGACATCGCTGCCAGCTTCATCTGCCTAGGGGGAGTGTTGTGTGGACCTCGACCTGACGCGATACCATGGGAGATGCATGGCGAGGTCCATGCTCTGTTGTGAGCATCTACAACATCCTGCATGTGCCTCACGCTACGTGCCTACACAGCTGCATATAGATGGTAGCAAACTTTTGGTCGAGACCCAGACACTTGGTGCATTGCACCAGTGTCACGAGGAGACCATGTGATCGTGTGTCTTAGTGTGTCGCTATACTGTGTGTGGCATGTGCATGCGAGCTTTTGGTCGAGACCCGGACATGTGGTGCGTTGCACCCCTGTTACGAGGAGATCCTCCCTTGATCCCGTGTTTGGATGATGATACTATTGTGTTTGATTGCTCGTAACGGTCGAGACCCGGGCCCTGGTACCGCCAGTGTCACGAGGAGACCATCTTGTCCTCTGACATGTGCATGACATGTGTATGTGTGCGTGTGCATCACTCCTCTCATGGTCGAGACCCAGACACTTGGTGCATTGCACCAGTGTCACGAGGAGACCATCTTGTCCTCTGACATGTGCATGACATGTGTATGTGTGCGTGTGCATCACTCCTCTCATGGTCGAGACCCAGACACTTGGTGGGCTGTGCCAGTGTCCAGGGAGACCCTAGATGGATAGCAGATGAGTGTGTGTGTGTGTGTGTGTATGTCTGTGTGAGTTGACTCATGCATGTTATGGCTTGCCATACATGGTTGTTCCATTCCTTCATTCATTCGTTCTGGCGTGGACGTCTATGTCAGCGAGGGGGAGTGTTGGTTTGTGTGGCTTCCACCCGTCATGACCGACACTGCTAGTTTACCGATATACCCATATCCGGGGTATATGGCAGAGGAGGGCGTGACGACACGACAAGCCTCCGGACTGCACCGAGACTTCTCCAGCACCTACGATGGCGGCGGCAAGACGCGGTGGATGCGTTCCGGTCACCCTGTGGGCTTGTCGGGAGCTAGGAGAGTTTTCTGGATGGGTTGAGACCCGTGCACCCGGTGGACTACATCGGTGCGACGAGGAGACCCGATGGCTGTTGTGGGGCTTCCGATGTTCAGAAAGCCGTGTGTGATGTCTGGACACTGATTCTGAGATTTTCTGGCACTGTTCCTATTTTCTCGGTGGTCAAGACCCGGGTACTCGGAGAGCTGTTCCGGTGCCTCGAGGAGACCACCGTTATTGTTATCGTGGTGTACGTAGTGTGTTCTCCCCGCTGACCCGTTTGGGCTGAGCGGGGGTGACGGGGCCCGGTGCGGCTAGCTGTCGGCGCCCCTACTTAAGCCCGCTAGGGGCTCATTTGTAATCTCTCCTTGTTCTTTATATTCAACGTTCCAGACTTAGCCAAATTCTTGCCGTCTTGCATCGCACTCACACACAGAGTTCATGTTCATTTTTGCATGGGCCTGCATGCCCTAGAATTATTTCCAATTAGGGAGAGAACGCCATGGACGCTGGTGTGTCAGGTTTTTTGCAAAGAAAACGTGGAAGTCTAAGAGTGACGCACGACAGAGGTGATAGCGGGCTTCGAGCGGCTGGTGGGGTGATGAGTGAGCAAACAGCGAGCCCATCCTCGCTCTCACCCCTGCCAAGCATGGCTCGAGCCTGGACTTGCTCGATGCATTAACCTGTCAGCAAGAAAAACAATTCCAGGCCGCGAGAACAACCCGGCCATGATCTCCGCCCTCCCAAGCAAGTGCCTCTAGGAACCCTAGTGTCATCAAGAATTAAAGTTGTGAGAGCCTGTGGTAGGGGTAACTTTCGATCCTGTGAGTGGCTCTGGACCATCTTGTCTGCACGCCCACCATTCACCATCACGTGAGCTGCGGTGTCAGCGCCGATGTCCCTCCAGCATCGGTTACCCGCGTCAGTGCTGTGAGGCCAGAGGTCACGTGTCTATGCGCAGAAACCAACACTCTCCCGTGACCCAAAGCCAACGCACACAAACACAAACTTACAGGCAAACAAGAGTGTCACAAGATGTGACATGCAACTGTACAAACACAAGGGACAACCATTCACCTAGGATCACCACGTGGACAAAACAACCCAACAGCATACACAGTTGCCTTGAAGAAAAAACGTTATTGCTGAGTGCCTTCTTGAGGAAGTCAGCTCTCTGCTGTCGTGTGTCGACCTAGACGATTTGGACATCACCTACAGCAATGCGCTCACGCACAAAATGATGCTCAACATTGATGTGTTTTGTGCGTGTGTGATGCATGCCATCGTGCTCGGCAATGACCTTGGTGCTCTGGTTGTCACAGCTCAACATGATGGAGCAAATGGGGATGCGAAGTTGCTGAAGCAAGCGACACAGCCACACATTCACGCAGGTGCCTACACCCAGTGCAACATACTCAATCTGATTGGAGCTACATGCCACGAAGCTCAACTTACCACTCTTCCACGACACGGCTGTCCCTCTAACAAGGAAGATGTAACCTGTACAACTTCGAGCATCGGTGTCATGCGCCCAGTCGATGTCTGTGTATCCATCCACGAGAACTGGCAGCTGTGCTCCGTAGCACAAGCCGGTGCGAGCAGTGGAAAGGGCATACCTGACAATAGGAAATGCAGCCTCCATGTGTCGTGCTCGGGGAGTCTGTGAGAACTGAGCAAGGATGTTCACGGAGCAGGCGAAATCTGCCCTAGTTTTCATAGCCAGATTCATCAGTGACCCAATGACGCGAAGGTAGTCTGTCACGTTGACTGCCTCCACCAGCTTAGTCACATCTAGCGTCTTCAGCAACCTCAGCCCAGCTAGGGTCATGGGTGTAGACGCTGTGGGAGTGGACTCAAGTAGAGAGGCAAAGCGCTCTCCTAGGCTGCGAACGTACGCAACCTTGTAATCATGAAGCGTACGACGAGAACGGTCACGTTCAAGCTCCATGCCCAAGAATACGCGGGCAGGCCCTAAGTCTTTCATCTTGTACGTGGACTGCAAGACCGTCTTTGTTGACTTGACAGCAGCCTGGCTAGGCGATGCTATCAGCAGATCATCCACGGAGACAAGAATAGCCACGAAGGGGACGGAGGGTGGAGTGTCAATGAGAGAAGGATCCACCGTACTATGTTGGTAGCCTCCTAGCTCAGGAGTGGAGGTGATTTCTTAGTTCCAGCACCAAGGCGATTGCTTCAGGCCATAGAGGGCCTTCCACAGTTGCCAGATCCGGTCAGTGCCATCGGAGAAGCTAGGTTGCTGATGCATATAAATCTCCTCATCCAACTGTCCGTGGAGGAATGAATTGTTCACATCCATCTGCTCCAGCTCCCAGTCATGGTGGGCCACAAGACTGAACAGTGCTCTAGTAGTGGTGTATCGCCCGAACGGTGCAAACGTCTCGTCAAAGTTGATGCCTGGGACCTGGGAGAACCCCTTAGCCTTGAGGCGCGCCTCGTACTTGTCGAGTGCACCGTTGGGCTTGTACTTACGTCAAAAAACCCAAAGCATCGATGGCTTTGCGTCCAGGGGGAAGATCAACAAGCTGATACAGTGCATGATCATCAAGGGTGTTGAACTCATTACGCATTGCAGCCTCCCACTGTTGTCCATCGGAGGCTGCACGTGCTTGATGCACCGTGGTCGGCTCAGGGGGCAAGGCAATGGTGGCCGACGTAGCGTGACACTTGGCCACTCTACTCTGGACAGCAGCTTCCAGGGCTTGCTCGTGCTCTGAGGAGAGGAGTGCTTAGCCAAGGGTGGAATTAGGGTGGACGGCCCCATTAGCCAAGCCCAGCTCATCCATGTGGATAGGGTGAACATGAGAGTGTGCAGTCTGAGACCAAGGGGGATGTGCTGAGGTCGTGGATGTGCTAGAATGGTTGTGGAACGCATGAAGACGCCCCCCCTACCCCCGAACGAAGGGTGAGATAGGAGTAGTACCAGTGGTGACATGCAGAGGCGGGTCAGACACCCGAATGGGAGAGCCCGCGAGTGAAGGGGCAACCGGAGGTGTGACCGGGCTGGACGGGACATCGGAAGACGAGGTACACTGGGAAGAGTAAGTGACCGGAGAGGACGGTATGTCATAGGAGCTGGATGATACGTTGGAGGTAGAGGACGCAAAGAAGGTAGGCACAGGCCTGGACGATGAGGTCGGCAACAAGGGTGTGAGTTGTCGTTCGGCAACCGGGACTGCTGGACCGGCAGGACCAACATCCCCCCTCAGCCAAGAGAGAGGCAGAAGGGAGTGTGAGGACAGGCAACCAAGATCCTGAAGTAAGACCGGCTCAAAGAACAAAGCGTCGTGAGACTCTACGATACGCTGGCGGATAGGGTCCCAAAAATGCTAGGCTTTGGACTGCGCGAACACGCCGAGAAAGGGGCACATATGATCGCGAGGGGACAGTTTCCCATCACGGAGATCCTCAGGCAGCCAAAGAGAAGCAATACTATCCTAGACCCTAGCTAGACGAGGATTATTCCCATGATCCTGCCAGCGCTGAAACGGGGTGACAGTGCGGGGTAGGAGGCTATGGGGAACACGGTTCCATACCCACATCATGTAGCAAATAGCTTCGAAGGCAAAGAGTTGCGGCAGACCGGACTCATACAGAAGCGTGCGGACACCGTCGGCAAGCGTCCGGCTCTAAAGCTCAGAGACACCATTCTTTTGGGGTATGTACAGAGCGGGCGTCTCGAGACACACCCCACGAGACTCGAGGAGACGAGCAATGGGACCAAGGAATTCACCGGCACGGTCGCCGAGGAAGATGCGCAGCGACCGTTGACAGGCACGCTCAGCCTAAACAAACCATGATTCAATGTCGGAATAGACATCGTTCTTTTGACGAAGCGCGAGCACCCAGTGAACGCGAGAAAATTCATCGGTAAGACATAAGGCATAGCGACCCACGTCACCAAGGAGGTCATGAGGCAAAGGCCCCATGACATCCCCATGAACAAGATTAAGGGGATGGATAGAGTGAGACTCACAAGGAGAGCAGGGAGAGCAATACATCTTCCCTTGCACACAGTCAAGACAATCAGCAGGGCAAGGGGCAGGGAAGGTAGAGGGTGAGAGGCTGAGAGCAGCCTGGAGATGCAACATGTTATTAATGGCATTGGTGTCGACATGGCCAAGGCAATGATGCAAGAGACAGACGAGGTTAGGAGCGAGAGAGGGGAAACGTGAACAAGGGCAACGCCGATGGCAGGAGCGGAGGGGGCGTGCAAGGGAACACATTACAGCTTGCCGTACTTCACGCCATGGAGAACAGCACGTTAGGAGGAATGAAGGCAGACACTGTAAACACCATGGCTAGCAATGAAGTCCATACCTTGATCATCCAGGGACGTCACAGACAGCCGGATGAGTTACAGCAATGGCACATACAGACTGTCATGCAGTATAGGGCATCACTGGGTCCAACAAAGTACACGACGCCCACACCCTGAACCGGCAACAAGTGACCAGACCCAGTTTGAACAAAGCGGACAGAACCGACGGGGCCTGACGAGATAAACGAGGACCGCACCTATGTCATGTGGTGGATCACCCCGAAGTCAAGGACCCAGAGACCACCGGATACACACACGGAGGGCAGCACACTGGACGTGGCGAAAGTGCCAACGGAGGATGGAGACAAGGTACAAATGGGGATACAACGAGGAAGGAAGTGAGACTGATAACGCTCAATCCACAGGATAGACGCACACAAGGCACCCAGAACGTGACCAGGAGGATCCCCATGAAGGACACTGTCAGTCAGACACACAAGACCTCTGGCCAGCACTACAACACCCACACCTCCTTGATCGCAAAGGCGGAGAAGCTGAAGGAGGCACTACTCAAGGAGACGCTCCCGATCACCAAAATCACCATCCACACACACCGGCGCAGCTGGAGTAGAAGCACCGGTGGAAGGTGGGAACCATGGTGGAGCGGTGTAGGCAGAGGACGGGGGACCAGCATACGCAAGGGCAACCTAAGGAGGTGGCCAGCCCTAGGGGTAGGGGCCAGGCGGCGGAGGAGAAGGCACATGAGAGGTGGTGTGAGCCTGACCCGGAAGTGGGGCGGAGGAGCGCGATAGGCCACCACAGCTAGAGGACGAGGGTACAGAGGAGGAGCCGGAGGTACGAGCCTAGTGAGCATGCATTGCCTGTTGCTCCCTTCATACCTCCGGCTCGTACCTCCGGCTGCGGCAAAGGTAGCTACGGCAGCTGCTGATGCGTCAATAACAGCAGCCATCGTGCAGGTGAGCGTACCAACAAGACTCACGACGTCCTGCATTTACGTTGTGTGCAAGTGGGGTGCGAGTCATGTGGCGACAGACCCCCCCCCAGGAGAGAGAGGTGGTGAAGAGCTTACCTGACGGTGACGTGAGGCTCTCCCGGACGGTGTCGCGGACACAGCAGACACCCCGTTGCCGCTCATTCCTTTGCGACAACGCGCGTGGCGCTGCGGCGGCCAATGACGCGATGCCGCGGTGGCAGTAGAGAAGAGGTTGCTTTGGCTGCTTCAACTGCTTTGGCTGCTACGGCTGCTTTGCCCGTGTTGTTGCTTCGGCTGGGCTTTTGCTTAGGCCATGCTCTCTGCTTAGGCCGTGCTTGTTGCTACGGCCATGCTGTTGCTTCGGCCATGCCGTTGCTTAGGCCGTGTTGTTGCTTATGCCTTCGCGTTGCTTCGGCCTTGCTGTGCTTAGGCCGAGCTCACTGCTGCGGCCGTGCTCATGCTTCGGCCGTGGCTGCCTCGGCCGTGTTGTTGCTCAGACCGTACTTGCTGCTACGGCCGCGCTGTTGCTTTGGCCGTGTTGTTTCTTAGGTCGTGTTGTTGCTTAGGCAGTGCGCGCTACTTCGGCTATGCTTATGCTTTAGCCTATGTGACAACTCGCAATGCGGCAGCTGTGCCTACAGTAGGGGGTGACGCACTGAAGAAGGTGCTGTGCAATGCAGAGAGGGTGGCGGGAGCAGATGGCTTGATGCCAATGTGTCCACAAAACCGCAGAATGGAGAGAGGGCCGCCCTGCACCAAGGGCACTGCAATGTCGCGGGCCCTGCCAAGGAAGCCACAAGGCTCATTTAGTGTGTGTAGACTGCTAGAGTGCAGTTGAGAATGGTGACTGTTAGCAGAAGTGCGGAGGTGCGTGAGGACAAAACGACATTGGTCCAGGATTGCATGTGAAAGCGTGAGAAGCACTCATTCCCTCAGCGTAATCTGATACCAAACAATAGAGACGCCTAACAAGAAGTGGAGCGAGGGAAATAGGGCGGAGCACAAGGAGATTAGGGCGAGAACGCCATGGATGCTGGTGTGTCAGGTTTTTGGCAGAGAAAATGCAGAAGTCTGAGAGTGACGCACGACAGAGGTGATAGCGGGCTTCGAGCAGCTAGTGGGGTGACAAGCGGGCAAACAGCGAGCCCATCCTCACCCTCACCCCTGCCAAGCGTGGCTTGAGCCTGGACTTGCTACATGCATTAACCTGTCAGCAAGAAAAACAGTTACAGGCCGTGAGAACAACCCGGCCATGATCTCCCCCCTACCAAGCAAGTGCCACTGAGAACCCTAGTGTCATCAAAAATTAAAGTTGTGAGAGCCTGTAGTAGGGGTAACTCTCGATCTTGTAAGTGGCTTTGGATCGTCTTCTTTGCACGCCCACGAGTCACCATCACCTGAGCTACGGCGTCAGCACCGATGTCCCTCAAGCATCATACACTTGCGTCAGTGCGGTGAGTGTGGGGTGAGGCTAGAGGTCACAACGTGTCTGTGGTACAGAAACCAACACTAAGTGCCTGGGTCTGGACCACCGAGAAAACTTTGCCAAACATGTTTGGGTGAACTAAGCTACTAGAATGCACCATACGTATCACAGAAGAAGTAATGTAGCCACCGGGGAGCCATCAACGCAAACCAGGAGGCTCTCACTACATAAGACTACATGAGAGCTCAAAGCCCATATGTCAACAGTCCCATTGGGCAACAAGAGCTGTCGCCAAGGTACCAGCTGGGAAGATACATACACTCCCCCTCAGTGAGAGAGTCCTGAGAACATGAACGCCAACACCCATGTGCTACGATAGATCTCCTCCCCTATGAAAGATCCGATGTAGGAGGCCATGAACCTATCGCTTGTAGAAAACACCACATCTCCTCCTTGCTCGATAATCCAACAATGACTACAGCCAACAGTAGCTGGAGATGTGAATATGTCATCAAAGAGATGAGAATGTGACTACAATGACTATCATGTGCACAACTCGTTCATGCACTATCTAACGCCTGTCACTCACCACATGGAAGCTGTTAGAGATCCAAACTTGCAGGCTCGTGGGTATCACTCTCATCAGACTCAGAGGGTGCAGGAGTGGAGAAGACAATGCCAAATGCTCCATGGCTGAGAGTGGAGAGAGAGCCTGATCCCCCTACATCTGGGAGGTACCACAGGTCCCAAATAGGATAATCTGAAGTAGTACAGGTGGAGAGGATGGTGTTGGAAGGTCCTAGAGTGGAGTTTGGAGACGGAGCTGGATCTGTGTGTGTGGAACTCACTCGTGCAGTCGATACAGCAACTGCACACTCCAAAGTGTGTAGGTGCTCCTGTGCTACAACCAACTCACCCTAGAGAAGAGAGGCACGCTCATGCATCTCGACACGAACGTCCTAATTCACTATGCAAAGCTCAAGCTCAACATCCTCGAGCACCGCTAACACCTCACTAGAGGTGGTAGACAAGGAGTCTACCACTTTGCGTAGCACCTCCATCCCCATCTCTGCTGCCTGAAACTGGGTAACCATAGGTTCCACATCTCTTGAAGAGGCACTCCTCCATAGGTCCTGGGACTGAGACAGGTGGTCAACTAGGGAACCTGGAGAAGTTTCAGAGGAAGAGAGAGATGGTACACATGCAAAGGAAAAGGATGGGGATGAGTCGAAGGACGTCTCAAAGCTGTCCGGGGTGTCATCACCACCCACTGCCTCAGGATCCTCATCCTGTGAGGCACTGTCTGAGGGTGCGATGGAGCCATCTGAGCTATGTACACGACAACCCTCAATGAGCAGATCGGCCAATGTACTCTGTACTGCACACAACCACTCCTCTGCATCCCTCAGCTCACACTCTCTAGCCCTATGTATGAATTCGCTCCTCCTCATGTCCCTAGTGAAGAGGTACTCAGATTCCACACCACCTGTGGTGTGGAAGTGTCATCGAACAATGCCCTGCGGACCGTAGTGACATAGGTCTCCCGGTCTCTGATGAGAGAGCGGATATCGTCCTCCTCAGCACGGCATCTG
This sequence comes from Penium margaritaceum, assembly GCA_023375785.1. Taxonomy (NCBI): domain Eukaryota; kingdom Viridiplantae; phylum Streptophyta; class Zygnematophyceae; order Desmidiales; family Peniaceae; genus Penium; species Penium margaritaceum. Next base: position 78,792 of record SZWC01004537.1, on the reverse strand, counting down.
AGACAAGGATGACCAGGTGTAGTCACCTTGGTCAAGAGAACAGACTCTGATGCACTATCATAGGTGGGCAAGACTCCAAGCCCCCCCAATGATCTTGGATGCCAGAGTGGTGCCTCTAGCAGCTGTGACATGATCACTGACAGATGAAGCATCTATAGACGTAGCTGATGTTGTCAATGCAGCTGGAATTGCCGATGAGGTCGATGCTGGCGATACAACTGATGCTGTTGATGCAGCTGATGTTGCCGATGTAAATGATGCTACCGATGCAGCTGATGCTGACAGTGGAGATGATGCTGCCGATTAAGCTTATGCTGCACATGGTGTTGATGGAATCAACACAGATGGTAAAGCCGGTGCACTTGGTTCTGCTGATACAGCTTGTTCTGGTGATGTCATAGATGCAGCTAATGTTGCTAGTGTTGTAGATGAAGTCGATTGAACAGAAGCGGCTAATGCTCCTAATGGTGGTGGTGCAAAAGATGTAGGTGCTGGCACTGATGGAGAAGATGGAGCTGATGCAACATCTGGAGCAGATGATGATCCTGAGGGTGGCGACACTGTCCATGCACAGGGTCCTGATGAATACGTCAACCTCACTGACAAAGCTGGCGTACCTAATGAAGACGATGTGGTCAGTGCAGCCAATGTAGTTGACAGGGCTGGTGTCGAAGATGAAAGGACTGAAGAGGCACCAGATACGACGGGTGTTGTCGACACTTAGGATGTAGTGGATGCAACCATCATAGACATTTCTGTAGTATCTGATGCTGACAAAGGTGTTGATGCAGCTGGTGAAGTCGATGTAGCGGATGAAGCTAACACTGAAGGTGACGCTGATGATCCAATGACTGAAATGGCGGATTGAGCATCTAGTGCTACTGGTGCCGCCATCATAGCTGATGGAGCAGGTGCTCTAAGCATAGCAGCTACTGTATAAGAGGCTGATGCTGTTGAAGCTGTGGATGTAGCAGATGACTTCGATGCTGCCATTGTTGTCGATGTGGCAGATGGAGCAGCTGGTGGTATTAATGCAGCTGTCACAACTGATGCAGCTGGTGTTGTAGGAGAGCTAGGTCCTGTAGAAGAGGTTGACGCTGTGGATGCAGCAGATGACGTCGATATTGCCGTTGCTGTCGATGTGGTAGATGGATCAGCTGGTGCTGCTAGTGTAGCTATCACAGAAAATGCAGCTGGTGTTGTAAGAAAAGTAGGTGCTGTAGAAGAGGCTAATATCGTTGATCCTATGGATGCATCAGATGACGTTGATGCTGCTGTTGCTGTTGATGTGGAAGATGGAGCGTCTGGTGCCGCTAGTGCAGCTTTCACAACTGATGCAGTTGGTGTTGTAAGCGAAGCACGTGTTGTAGAAGAGGCAGACATCACAGATGTTGTAGATGCAGCAGATGACAAAGGTGCTACCGCTGTTTTTGATGTGGCAGATGGAGCAGTTGGTGCCGCTGGTGTAGCTATCAGAGTTGATGCAGCTGGTGCTGTCAATAAAGCAGGTGCAATAGAAGAGGATAACGCCACTGAAGTTGTGGATGCAGTAGATGACGTTGATGCTACCGCTGCAGTTGATGTGGCAGCTGGAGTAGCTGGTGCTGCTAGTGTAGCTAGCGGTGTAGGTGCTACAGAGGATGCTGATGCTGGCGATGCAATAGATGTAGCATATGGGGCAGCTGGTGGAGAAACTACATCTGTACCAGCTGATGAGGCAGGTACAGTAGAGGATGCAAAAACCATGGATGCGGACTGTGTGGAGGAGGATGATGCTGTCAATTCTGTTGAGGATGTAGAGGCTATAGATGATGTCGGTGATGCAGCAGATGTAGTAGAAGGGGTAGCTGGTGTGGAAAATGCAGCTACACTAGCTGATGAAGCTGAGACTATAGATGAGACTGATGCAGCACCATTTGCTCCTGCTCCATCCTCGGTGCAAAGTATCGCAGTAGAATTTGAAGTGGATGGATGCACACACCCCCCTCAATCGGTGCAATGGCAGAAGCCGGTGGAGATGAAGACATGCCAGAGACAAGACGAACATGGCGCTTTGGACACGAACAGCATCGTCGGGCATGAGACTGATTGGGAGACTTAGTAGGAAGTGGCACAACTGTATGGGGCATGACGCCAGTGGAGTGAAGGATGGAGAGAATGGCTACGGACTGAGATGGAAGGTCTGCTGCAGATAGAGAAGGTCTGTCGGAGGAAGATGAAGAAGATAAAGGCGATGAAGATCATGAAGGACAGGAGGAAGCAATCTGGCCTGAGAGGAAATGGTCACGAAGCTGCTGCACCATCTGTCTCAGACTCTGGAGCTCAGCGTACAGGATAGTCAGACGTCCTGTAAGAGGGACGGAGAAATCAGGTAGGTCTGACTGTGATGCATGGGGCTGAAGCCAAGGTGGATGCCACTCACTAGGGCGTTGCCGACACTGTCGCCAACCATGTAGTGTACCGCCACAGGAGTGGTAGGCAAAGTCACGGAGAGTTGGCTCCTGCTGTGGAGGAAGGGGACCAGTCCTCTTGGGGTCATGCAAGGAGGATGGACAATGCCGGATCCCGGAAGTGTAGAGACAAACAATGGGAGAGGCTAGAGAGGTGCATCATGAAAAAGATGGTGCTAGAGGCCACAACAAAACCTCTGAAGGCTGCTGATGAGGATGAGTGTGAAGGACTCTATCTTGCGGTGGTGACGAGAGAAACCACAGTGAAGGTTCACCAGGGGATGGAGGCTGTCCGATCACCGCGCCAGTAGGCTGGTGACTCAGATAGGTGTGTAGAGCACCAGCTCTGATTGGTGTAGAAGCCGACCATAAAGAGACACAAAATTGACAGCTTGCTTGTCCTTTCTCAGGTGGGCAGATCAGGAGTAGGTGGAAGAGCACATGGAGAAAAGGATGGAGCCAAATGTGGCTAAGAACCAAGAAGAAGAGACAATGAGCCAAATAGTCCTATTCCTAGTTGAAGGGGTGAGGCAGCTAGCCCGCTCAACCGACCACCCCACAAGTGGGCAGCCACTTGTGGGGGTCACGCCGCCAGGGTGGAACCCGGTGGCACAAAATCAAACTAATCACTGAGATCCATGCAAGTGAACAATGCGCAACCAGAGTGCGGTCACCTAGGAGCCCGGATAGCATCATGGTACTCACTAGACTATCCTAGCCAATTATAAAATGGCCAAGTAGGCTAGGTTGTTTGTGGCTCCAGTCAACACTCCCCATGAGCCACAACAGCCTCACAATGGCTGGTCTAAGAAACAAGGTACACCAGGAAAGTGCAGACCAGAAACCATGAAAGGAAGCAACAGTCAAGAGATACAATGCTGCTACTTCTTTCCCTTCTTCTTCTTCTCCTTCCTTTCCTGTGCCTTGGAGTTAGGAGAGGGTGCCAACATTGGACAGGGTGGAGCAGAAGAAGGAGCTCCTGTTGGGACTGTTGGCAGTGTGGAGATGACACCAGATCGATGCAATGCAACACTCTCGCTCGTGATCTTGTAGAACAAATGAATGAGACTGTGGGCTGCGAGTGAGACACTGAGGACAATTTCCTGGATAGTGGTTGCCACAAGTTCTCTTGAAGAGATCATGTTCAAAGGCATCCACCGTGCACATGAGACGTTCTGACACGTCCGACAGGTCAAGGAGGGAGAACAAGATTGTGGATGGAAGTGCTGATCGTGAAGGGCGTGTGCGTCGTGTGGGTAACGATGGACATGCTGAAGAAAACTGTGCTTGAGATGAAGACGACATAACTGTGGTGGCCAACAAGTGGACCATGAGGACCACAAAGACAGAGTGAAATGCAGTTTTGGATGACCCATTGGTTGGAGATATGTCATGACAGTCCGAGGAGGGAAGGTGATCAACAGTGACCAAGGGGATGGATGACGGAGAAGAATCACTCGTTAGGCCTGAGGGGGATGCACATGCAACGGTGAATGTGGGAGAGGACACAAATGACTGCAGGCACTCTTTGCTTTCACGTGTGAGGACACGTGCACGAGGAGAGGGAATAATGACAGAGTGAAGGTCGTGATGAAGAAACGGTGGAATCCAGTTGGGTGGGCGGTACGAACACCAACGCCAACTGTGCCAAAGTGTATCACACTGGTGTGGGATAGGGTGGACCCCCTCCCACGAGTGAAGTGAATTGGGGACCATGAGTGCACGGCACAAGGACGTCCTGCATAGGACAGGACACAATGGAGGACTATGGTAGGGAAATGGAAGGTGTAGGGTATGACATTGGATGGGACAGTAGTCCAGGAAGAGATGATGGAATGAAAAAAGACATGGTGGACAGGGGAAAGCAGGACAAAACCACGCTTTCTCTTTTCTGCTTGCTCTCTCTCTCTCTCTCTCTCTCTC
>SZWC01004537.1:60478-74104 GCA_023375785.1 Penium margaritaceum | reverse complement strand
CCTTCTCCTTCTCCTTTCCCTTCTCCTTCTCCTTCTCCTTCTCCTTCTCCTTCTCCTTCTCCTTCTCCTTTCCCTTCTCCTTCTTCTTCTCCTTCTCCCTCTCCTTCTCCTTCTCCTTCTCGTTTCCCTTCTCCTTCTCCTTTCCCTTCTCCTTCTCCTTCTCCTTGCTACTTCTGCTACTGCAGCTGCTGTTACTACTGCTGCTGCAACTTCTTTTGCTTGTCGCTATCACTGTCATCGCTGCTACTACTGCTGCTAGAAAACGCTGCTGTGGGTGCTGATGCGCCTGCCGTTCCTGTTGTCCATGCGGGTTGAAAGCTGGTGTTGCTTACTGCTTCTGCCGTGGCTGCTTCCGTGGTAGCTGCTTTCACCACTGCCGCCGCTCTGCCGCTGCTGTTGTTGCTGCACAGGCTGTTGCCGTTGCCTTTGCTATTGTGTGTGCCATTGAAGTTATTGCTACTACTACTGCTGCTGACCAAAGCTGCTGCTTTTTATGCAGCCGCCGCTGCTGTTGCTGCTGCTTCTCCGCACACTACTGCTATGCACGTTACTACTATTGCGCACTCCGTTGCTTCCTTTGCTGCTTCTACCGCTGCCGCTACTGCCGATGCTGCTTGGAGCCAGTGCTACTGCCGTTGCTCTGCTTCTACTCCTTACAGCTTCACCTGCTGTGCATTTCATGGCGGCGGCCTCCTCTCGGCTCGCCCCTCTTGTAGATCACCCTTTTTTTTTCTTTTTTCTTCTTTTTTTTCCCTTTTTTTTTGGTTTGGCTGAAAGTTCGCCTCGGTGGTGGTTAACCCCTGCTTGCTTCTTTTGAAGGGAAATTTCAGGGAAAAAGACCCTGCATTCCATGCAATTTATGTCGCACCGGGGTAGGTTCCCAAGGAACTCTGTTCCAAGGAGTATGTGGGAGTCGGCCGCGAACGCCTTGACCCACTAACGTCCACCATCGAAGGTAGTTCCAACCAACGGTCATGACCGTTAGTTGAGGGGGTTCCCAAGCTGCTCGTTGAGTAACTCGTGGAATTACCCATCCCCCCGGTGGTGTGTGTGATTTTTTATCCAGTATTGCCTTATAATGGGCATTATGACCATGTGGTTTGGTTGGACTTTGGAGTCCGCTTTACAAATGGCTGGCATGGCAAGGAGGGACTGGTAGGTTGTGTTGAGTTGCTTATTGGTGTGAGGTGAGTTCATGTTGTGCAGGTGAAGGATGTGCATGTTGATGTATTATTCAAAGTGTTTGAGGATTAAGGGTGCAAGGATGGTGTGTGGGTTCCTTGGTGTTTTTTTTTCTCCAAGGCTGATTTTGCATCTAAGTTTCCAAACTTCATGGAAAGCAGTGGCCTGTAGCAGGTGCCACCATTGGTTTCGTTTTGAGGTAGTGTTGAAGGTTAGGGTTGTTGATTGACTTTGGCAAATGTACATTGCGCTAAGTTCGAGGGCATGGTACGTTGTTTGTAGATTTGGGCAGTCGCTACTGTTGCGCACTCCGTTGTTTCCTCTGCTACTTCTACCACTGCCGCTACTGCCGACGCTGCTTGGAGCCGGTGCTACTGCCGTTGCTCTGCTTCTGCTCCTTACAGCTTCACCTGCTGCCCAATTCTTGGCGGCGGCCTCCTCTTGGCTCGCCCCTCTTGTAGATCACCTACGATGGCGATCCTTTGGTGACGGCGATCCGCCTCGCCCTTTCGTGCCACGACCCTCTTTTTTTTGTTCGTTCTTTGCTTTTGTGGGATTTCTCGGCCGACCTCAGGTACAATCCGGCCCTCTCCCCAACGTTTCTCCCGCCAGTAGCTCTGGCTCTGGCTTGTCCAGCAAGCCCACCCAATGGTCCCAGCTGTAAGATCGGTTGACTAAGACAAATGACTTTTGTTTTCTAGCTCTAATACCATAAAGAGACATAAACTTGACAGCTTTCTTGTCCTTTATCAGGTGGGCAGATCAGGAGTAGGTGGAAGAGCACGTGGAGCAAAGGATGGAGCCAAATGTGGTTAAGAACCAAGAAGAAGAAACAATGAGCCAAATAATCCTCTTCCTAGTTGGTGGGGTGAGGCGGCAAGCCCGCTCAACACACCACCCCAGAAGTGGGCAGCCACTTGTGGGGGTCACGCCGCCAGGGTGGAACCCGGTGGCACACAATCAAACTAATCATTGGAAGCCATGCAAGTGAACAGTGCGCAACCAGAGTGCGGTCAACTAGGAGCCCGGGTGGCATCATGGTACTCACTTGACTATCCTAGCCAACTATAAAATGGCCAGTTAGACTAGGCTATTTGTGGCTCCAGTCAACAGACCACAGAGGAGCCTAGCCATTGTACCCAAGAGAGGATGATGCCAGAGATGGGGTCAACGCATCGGTAGGCTGATGAAATTGTGCGGCAAGGGGAACGCTCTCTCTCAGTGGTGTAGAAAGTGGCCACAGGAGTGGCTGGCCAGCAACATCATGAGGTGATGGTGCCGATAGTAGGATCACCGTGTCCAAAGACAACTGGTGATAAGAGTGAGCAGAGGAGAGGATGCCTCCCGACAGTGTGGAAACCAACCACAGGAGCACATGACCGGAGAGACCACGTGGGGGTGGTCTCGGCTGCGGCCTCAGCATGTCAGAGTGTTGCAGATGAAGAGGGTGAAAGTGCAGAAAACTAGCACTATGCGGTGTCTGTGTGAAGTAAGAGCCAAGAGGTGGACCCGGCCGTGGCAATAATGTGCCTAGAGAGACGATGAGAGCTGATGAGGTTGAGAGGGGTCGTTAATGTCCCAAGGTGAAAGAACCCAAAATCAGGTGAACTCGAGAAAGAAAAAAAGGGTTGTAATGCACCTTAGACATGCTTGTGCTAAAGGGGGTTGAGAAGAGAAGAAGTAAAAAGGATATGGAGGAAAACTCTCCCCCTTCTTTTGTTGAAAGGAACAAAGGAAAGTTATAGAAATAGAAAGAAGAAAAGGAAATTTTGTTCTATAGAAATGGTTACAAAAACACCCCCTTGGTAATCGAGTGCCCAAGCTTCTCGATTGCCCCTTTGGCCTAGATGACCCTTTTTTTGTTTCTGGTTTTGTTTTGTTTCAGTTTTTTTCTTTTTTTTGTCCGTTTTGCGGTGTGGTTGGCTCAGATCTGGTCAGATGTGGAGAGAACCACCACCCATGGTCGCATGGGTGATTTCACACCCACATAAAAACCGTGGGTGGGGTTCGTCAGGAGCCTCAATAGATGCTGAGATCTCTTGTTGGCTTTTCTGTATTCAGTGAAATGTCTGAAAAAAGCGCATATGTAAATCGTAGTGACTGAAAGACTCTCATTTCATTTGAGCACGTGCGGATGGTCATTTCCCGCAGAGAAGTGGTTGTAACTGAATTTCATTGATGATCGTTGTTTGCTTGGTGTGTCGACCCTGGCCTCTGACCATGCGCACATGGGACCTCCTCCGTCGAGTCGGCATTTAACACAAGCTGCTCAGGCAGCCAACCGTGGAGATTTGGTGGGATGTCTACATGCCGTCCGATTATTTACATCCTGTTTTTGAAATTGTTTTGGCGATCATTGACTTTCATCAAAGTATTGTGGCCTTCAACCCCAAAATGTTCGATGAAAACGAGCGAAATCAGTGAAAGAGAGCTGTGCGCTCCGGCATGAATGAAAGATGAAGGCTTCATTCACTGCTTAAACAATGCGAAAAATTGCAACATTCATTGGCGGGTACGCAAACGTCCGCGAGAGCTCGCAAACGTCCATGTCAGCTCGCCAGCGAGCGGGAGACCTCACTCGATACAAAACAACCAGCAAGAGATATTGGCACGAGGTGCCGGCGACGTGACGTCGTCGACAGCGGACGTCAGTGGCTGCAGTGCAAACTGCAGCCGCGTTTCTTCCGGCGAAGTTTCCGAAAACTATCTGCCATGCTGTTGGCTGCTTGCAGGCTGCTGGCTGCTGCTGCCTTTTCAGATCTGCTGTTGCTTTACACTCAAGCTGCGCAATGTTCCTGCTGCTGCCTCTGGTCAGGTCACGCTAGACTGCTCAGCGCAGTCTACTCTTAGGCTGTTGCATGCTGCTGCCACTACTGATCGCGTGCAATGGCTGTCAGATGCACAGGCTGTGTAATGCAGCTACTGCTACTGCTAGATGCGCAAGTTCTGCAATGCTGCTGCTACTCCTGCAAGATGCAAAAGCTGTGTAACGCTGCTGCAGCAGAAGCAGCAGATGCTACTGCTTCTGTTGCTGATCAAAGGCAGCGGGTTGCACGTTCCTCACCTGTGGGATGTAGCTAGCAAGCCGTGAACAAGGAGCTGTTGCTTGCCAAAAATTCTGGCTCGCTGCTGCCACTGCGTGTTGCTGCTTGCTGCTAAACGCGCTGATTGCACCCTATATTGCGGGCTGCCTGCTACTGCTGCATACTTCAACTGCATCAAATGTAGTTTCGTGCTGCTTCTGCTACTGCTTGCCGCCGCTCCTACTGCTTTCCTTGCACGCTACTTGGCCGGTAGCTAGGCCACACACAATCTCCTGCCAGAATGGGTGTGGCGGCTTGTTGTTCAGCCGCTGTTGCGAATCGGGTGCTGCTACTTCCGTCGCCCATACAGCAGCCTCAGCAGCACCCGGTAGACTATCAATGTACTCTTAATCTAGAAGTTACTCTTGAGTCGTCCTTGCTACTGTCGCCGACATGCTTGCGGCTCTCACAAGCTCCTGCCTGTGTTGCGCCACGTGGTGCACCTCTTTTCTTCTGCTTTGTTGCTCACACGGCCCATCTGTGCTCTGATACCATGCTGAAATTAGTCGAAGGCATGTAGGCCCATGCTGGATGAGACATGAGCGCTGGTGGTGAGCGGGAGAATTACAGCGCGAAGATTTGGCTAAGTTTGGAACGCATGAGTTGAGAATCAAGGAGAGAGTACAATGAGCCCTTCTGGGGGCTTATATATTGGGGACTGGCTAGTCCAACAGGCCCCGTCATCCCCATTGCACCAAAAGGCACGAACGAGGAATATGCATGTCTCAGAACATGAACCCAACAATGGAGGTCTCCCGAGGTAGAAGAATAGTCAACAGTGTGCCCGGGTCTCGACCGACGGGAAAATATGCAATGTACCCCAAAGGTATCCAGAAACTACGGTGACACACTAGAATCATCGACTAGCCTGGCTAGGCAAGTTTAGGCCTCTCGAGACGCCGGAACATGTAACCAAGATTTCGAGTCTCAGCCACATGAAAACTACACATGTGTGGCAAGGGGTCAACAAGAATAGACCAATCAGTGCTGGGTCTCCCAAGGTACCGGTACAAACCACCGTGTACCCGGGTCTCGACCACAGACAGAGTGCACCACCTGTCAGAGAACATGCGGTGAATTTCTATGGGGTCTCCCGGTGCACTTGTACAAATCACCAAGTGACCGGGTCTTGACCACGAAGAAAACTCTGCCAAACATGTATGGGTGAACTGAGCTAATAGAATGCACCATACATATCACAGAAGGAGTGATGTAGCCACCTGAGAACTATCAGAGCAAACCATGAGGCTATTGCTACACAAGACTACATGATAGCTCAAAGCCCATACGTGAACATCTGGCTGAGCGATCGAAGCTCGCAGTTGTGAACTTGGCATGACCAGACGAGGCATTGTCAGAGTTTTGATTCTCCTTTGCTAGTGTCCCCTCAAAAGCACCAGCAGCACGCAGGCTAGCAGCATTCTCTATAGCTTGTGGGGGCACAACGATTGGGGTCAAGGAAAGTGGCACAGCAGTGCTGTGAGGGCAGGATGAAACAACCACTGAAGGATTGGGGGGGTCTCGTGGCGAAGACCTCCTTGATGGTGAAGAGGAACTGAACCCTCTCAAAACCTCAAAGTTGGACAGTTGTGGCAGTGTAGTCACTTCCATCTACCTTGGTGATTCTTAGGATGCCGCCGGAACAGACCAAGAGAGGGCCATTGATCTTTTCCAGTGTGTAGGATAACCTGGCTATGATCTTGGAGAGCAAAGCCCTTGCCTTTGAACTGACCCTTGGCCTTGAGTGTGAAGGACATGGGGCCAGTACGCAGTGTGTCACTGTTACCTGTGCCAGAGGAAAGAGTGCACGTGCTGGAGTGGCTGCAGCAGTAGACTGAGTAGGGGCGGCAGCAGGCTCAGGGTGGGACGTGTAAGTGCTACCAGTGGTAGAGGAGCCAGTAGATGCAGTGATCTCAAAGGCAACAAGGATAGAAGTAGTAGGATCGCGTGCAGCAAGACAACTTGTGAACTTGTGATGGAGGATGGCTCCATCACAAATTCAGCGACAGCCTCGGCCAACTCGGCGTTGGTATATTCAGTATCTTGCTGACTATTCTCTGCAGGCGCAAGTTGAAGACGCGTCTGCAGCAGCTGCTCCCGGAGCTTTGCGATGGCATCCTCATGGTTAGGCATGATGAGAGATAGGGCAAGCACAAAAAGGAGGGCATGAAGAAAAAAATTATAGCATTTCCCCCGCCCCAGTAGGCTAGGGAAAGAAAGATTTCTCCTGCTGATGAGATGGAGGAGCCTTGATCTGCAGCTCCTCGAAACGGAGATTCACTCGGAGGAGGAAGGGCAAGTAAGGGTGAATGTGCAGTGCTCACCACATGATGGATGTGGAAGCATCACACACAGAGGTGGAAAGGATTGTAGCGGCGGACGCGGCAAGGACCGAGACCCTCGACACGGTGCAGATTACAGGGCAAAGATACCCTTTCAGGGCAGCCATGGGGACGACGGCCATATTGGCGTTGACAGAGACAAAGGTGTGGATACGTGCTGTCATGAGAGAGATGGATGCAGCAGAGAAGACAGCTGATGAGAAGGTCACGACCTTGATGGAATGGGTGAGGCAAGGGAGAAACCCCCAGAGCAATGTTCAATGTGAGAGGGTACATTGCACAGAACAAAACATGACAAACGGTGCTTCAAAAGGTATAGAGACAGTGAAGAAACACTTGAAAACGTACAAGTTAGAGTTACAGAATGAAAGAAGCAAGGGATGCCTATTCTCAAGTGAAGCATGGACCTGGGCACTACTTCCACCAAGCCCATGTGAAAACTCATCTAATCTCTTGTGAGAGACCTAGAAGCTCGCAAATAGGAAGCCAAACGAACCCGGGGACCATATAGGGTGGTTGTCCGAATGAAAACATGAAAGAAGCACTAGGTGCACGAGGCAAAGCTCTATACAATGAAATGAGGAATGAGAAAACGCAGAAATACACAAACGGCCCCAGGATTGGGCCACCGAGAAAATGCCTGTGGGCACCAGAGAGCCTGAGGGGCGAGGCTGATAGTGGCGCTGTAGCTGTGAACCACCGTAGTGTGGCTGCAAGTGAGAGGTGTCAGGTCCAGAGGTCACCGGGACTAATGAAACAATAACACCGGGTAGCAGCTGAGGCTGATATAGCTGAAGACGCAGCCCATATGGAAACACTAGTTGCTGTGGAGAGCTAGGCAGCAACATTCACAGCTGCCTCCGCAAGAGCCCCATAGGTAGTGGTAGCCTGTATGAACTCGTTCTCAACACAGCTACCAACAGTGGCAGCTACTCTAGTAGTGGTAGAAAAAGTGGTAATAACAGTGCCTGTAGCCTCAAGAATTGCACAAGAGAGACTGAATGTCTCTGCTGCTACCACACCCTTGCAGAACAAAGGGTTATCTGGAACAAAGCCGGCTAAGGCCATAGGCTGCTGCTGCTAGTGCGGTTATGGTTGCTACTGATATGGCTGCTGCAACTGCGGTTTTAGCCTAGGGTTGTGACAACTTCTGTGGCTTTGACCCCCGCTGCTGCTGTAGCTGCGACTGTTGGTGCTGTTGACCCTGATGCAGGAGAATCTCCCACCTATGAGCAGAGTACTAGAGGGAGTAGAAGGAGCTCTTACCGATGATCCAAGCATGAATTCAGTGGCTGGATCGTGGTCAGGGGAGAAGCCACCAGCAGGGATGTCTCCTGCAGTGTACACCTGCTGATCGATCGCGTTGGCGCTTGTATTTGTCGGTGACCTTGGCAAAGTTTTTCTGACATGGCTCTGGCATGAACGCCTTGCAAACATCCTTGCAATACTGGTCATGCCAGAACTCCTCCTCGTAGAGAATCACGTACACCTCATTCACTATGGCCTCCTTGTCCGACGGCAAGAAAATTGGTGGAGCCTTTGGGGGGGATGGGATCCGAGGTTGGCGGGATCAGCGGCAGTCCTGCTGTTGTGGAAGTTGTAAGAGGAGGTGCCGCTGCACTGTGATGCAATGTTTAAGGATTGCGTGGCTTCAACCGGTGTGGAAATCAAGATTGCACTTGCAGCTGTTTGAAGCTAAAGTTTGCGGTTGTGGCTAGCGTAGGGGTTGCCGCTGCCCACAATGTCTTACGGTGGACCACCCTCTTTTCCTGTTGTTGCAACTGGCAGGACCACCTGTAATGGGGTGCTGCTGTATGCAGTTATGGCTGTATTTGCTGCCGTGGGGCTGTGTCAGCTGTGGCACGGGCAACACCACTGCTGTGAGCAGAGTCACCTGGCGTGAAGAGACATGCGGTGGTGGGAGTCCAAGGCTGCATGCAGTTATGGCTGCAGCATCCGTCGTGGGGCTGTGACAGCTGAGAAATGGGCATCAATGCTATTGTGGGCTCAGACATCTTGCGAGCAAAGACACCTGGTGGCCGTGATAATTGTTCACAACTGTCGCTGCTGGAGCTTCTGTAAAGACATGGAAGCTGTGGCACGGGCTGTGGTGCTGTGGTGGAGTATCAGCAGAAGCGGGAGATGAAGCGCCTGGTCACGGATGAGTGTAAAATGATGCCCCTCCACTGTCAAAGGCAGAGATTTGATGTTGTTCCTGCGTGAAATTGAAAGCTGAGGCAGCAGCTGTTGGTCACACTGCAGCAAAGGCAACAACGGCCAGGCACTTCGCTATGGGTTTTTTGGTGGCAAGGAGCATGGTGGGTGAGCGAGAACTTTGCAACCACACTCAATGTAGGCTGCAGATTGCAGCTGCCAGGTTGTTAGAACCGACAAAGCAGGCTGGTGTGGCGCCTGTACAACGTGATGAGTCCGTGGCTGAGAATTGGCCATGCAACCAGATGCCACTCGGATCTCCGCCACACGGAAGTGGGTGGGGGGGCACAAGGATGAGAGCTCCATCATCAGTGCTCAGATACAATTAAGTATCGGAAGCATGAGATGGAGAGAGCATGAGGGAGCGAGGGAGCTAGCGACAGCGTGGATTACAAGAAACGAAGCTCACAATTGTTATCGGGATTGATAGAGAGTGGCAGGTTGCTGGATACTCAGCTCAGTGAAGCAAACCTCACCCATACTTCACAAACAAGGTGAGCTTGCTGCCACCCCCGAGGCCAGGCCAGACCTCTCAGACTAAACCGAGAGTGTTTGCTGTAAAAAAATTCTGGCAGGATGACTCCAACAGGATCAGCAAGTGGCATCCATCCACAAACCACAAAATCATGCAACAATGTTCCACATCATTCTAAAGTGTATGTGGGCATGCAAAGTTATGTGCTCTGATTCAATACAATCCATGTTAGAATTGCAAAAATATGACAGCTGGCTTGACAGCACAAGCCTCAAGTTGTACGATTGGAAGAAGGAATATGTACCAAGCAAAGAGAACGCCCGGCATGCTTGAGAGTACGGGAAAAAAAATATAATGCAGGGTCCACAACAAAGTGGCGGTATCCCCCCTTCTAAAGGGGAGAAGTGATCCCCATGATCTAGCATTGAGGTGGAATTCTTCAGCCCAGTCAAGGCTTTGCAAAGTCACCAGACCTTGTTGGTGCCATTGGTAAAGTCGGGTGGTTGCACCATGTAGATTTCCTCATCTGACATCCATACAAGAAGTTTCTTTTCACGTCCATCTGCTCAAGCTCCTGATCATGGTGTGTTACCAAACTGAGGAGAGCGTGAGCAATGGTGTAGCACCCAATGGGTGCAAATGTGTCATTAAATTCAGCACGTGGGGTATAAGAAAGTCCATTAGCAATGATGTGTGCATTGTAGCGATCTTGTACCGTCAGGACGTAACTCACGCCGGAAGACCAAGTGTGCAGAGCCAAATTCCTTACCTTTTTGCAAGCCCACTAGTTTGAAGACACCACCCTCATTGAGAACAGCAAGATCCTCCTACATGGAGGCTTTCTGGAGGGAAGAATCAGTGGCCTCATGAGCCTCACACTTGCGGATTTGTATCCCAACGGATAGAGGCCACTAGCATCAAATCAGGAAGCAACATAATCCACCATAGAAGTATCGATGGAATTCATCATAAATGAGGGAGTCTCCAAGAGCGGTGACAGGGTGTATGACAGTAATCTTAGATTAATCCAGCACAGTGGTAGTAAGGCCCAGGGCACGGAGCCCGGGATCCCAAGACAAAACACCGCTATGATAAGGGAGGAATCAAAGCCGGTTGCCACAAGTGTATGGCTGGGGCGATGGCAAGAATGGGGTAGCTGGGACTGGTATGTGGGCATTGGATGATGACGTAGTGACAGGAAGCCAGGGAGCGACTAGCATGATTGGGAAGGAGATGTTGGCTGGCAGAGGAGAGGAGGTAGGAAAAGAGCCAGATGGTGTCGAGACTGGAGACGACGATGAGACAGACAAGGAAGAAGGAGAATGAGGCCAGACAAGGAATCAGATGGTAAAACGGCAGAGATGTTGTTGCCTCCATCAGGGGAAGATGCGCCGTTGCCTTGATCAGAGGAGGTGACATGAACAATCACTGAAGAGCCCCTCTCGTAAAACAAGAGAGCAGGGCAAAGGTGCTGACAGAGGCCAGATGATCGAGGCTACAACAATGAGCAGGATCCCAAAATCACCATGGTTTGGACTGGGCCAACACCCCAATCAGAGCACAGAAATGACTTCAAATGGATATCTACCCGTCAAAAAAATCATCAGCAACCCAAAAATAATGGCGTAGTCCCAAACATGAGAAATGCTGAGTTCAGCACGACATCCCTTCCAATGACCATAAGGAGTGATGTTACACAGGAGATGATCTTGGGGGATGTGGTTCCACACCCAAGAAATGTAAGACAGGGATTCAAGAACAAAGAAAAAGGGACCACACTTAGACAGCAATGAACTGAAACCGTCAGCAAGAATGCAGTGGGAGCATCCGGAGACATAATTTCTCTATGGTGTGCATGGAGTGGAAGACTCCATACGGACGCCATGAGAAGTAAGAAAACAAGAAGTGGGACCACATAACTCACCACCATGGTTGGACAGAAAAACATGAAGCTGTTGCTGGCAGGAACGTTCAGCCTGAGAAAGCCTCACTTCAAGTATAACAGACACATCACTCCTTTGGTGCATCAAGAAAACTGAGCAAAATTGAGAAACATCACCATTGAGACAAAACACATAGCAACCAATACCAAAAAAAAATCACAAGGAAGAGTTCCCATGACATCTGCATGTACGGGGTCAAGGGGATGCAAAGTGAGGTGATCAGAAGTGGAGAAGGGTGAGGTGATAGAGGCGGTACTCCATGGTTTCGTAACCAAGAAAGTTTGCCTTCACCGACTTATCTTCCAGCTTGTTTTGGCTTCTGAAAGGAACATGCACAAATGCGCCACGCCTAAATACTTTCCGGTGCACCACAGATGGCTTGTGCCCCGACCACGCCTCCTCTGGTGTCATCAGCAACACGACGCACATGGAGCTCTGGTTTTGTACCCCCAAAAGGTTGACAGGAGATCTTCGTCTTGGAGCATACTGCATATAAGTTCCATGAGTGTGCAATTTCAATATTCAACAACACCGCTCAACTGTGGTGTTCCAGGTGGGATGGCCTCGTGCTCGATCCTGTGACATTTGAGGTAGCTGCAGAAAGTGTTAGAGAGATGCTCTCTTCCACCATCGGTATGAAGCACCGTCAACTTCCCCCTCCTCTCTGTCTGTGCAGCAGCAATCTATGCCTCTAATTCATCAAAGCACTCATCCTTTCCAGACAGGAATGATATCCAAATCTTCTTCAACTTCTCCTTACTGAATTTAACAGAATACATCACGCCAGAAAAACATTGTGATGGCATGTGAATGCAATCATCAGAGTTAACTAGTGAGAGAAACTCAGTTTCTCCCTTCCCTTTCCCCCGTGAAAGGAGAGTGGGCTTGCCTCCCTTCAATGCAGCTCTCACATTCCCATGCACCACACAAATTCACTCCCTTGAGCTCCAAGTTGTAGAATATCTAGTGCATGGAGATGATGGTGCCAATGCCAAGGTGACCGAGCCGGTGGTGCCACAGGCCAATATCGTTTGTCCTTCTCTTGCTGTAAAATCTGAGTCAGCTTCTTTTTCTGAAACCAAAATGAGACGGTAAAGACCGTCCTCCTTGTCCACTTTTGTAAGCACATGATCTGCACATGCAGAGATAGTGCAACCGCCATTCTCAAAGCAAACTTACATGCCTTCAAAGATGAGAGAAGAAAAAGATAAGAGATTAGCCACAAATCCTGGAACATGGAGCACACCCTTCACACAAAGTTCCACGTGCGTATCCTCAACAGAACCACAAGATACAGCCTGACCCTGCCCGAATGCCATCTGCACATGATTTTTTTTCCATGTACACCCGACGGAGTTTGCTGCTGTATAGAAAACAAAAGAATACTGAAGTGTGGCTCTCAATTTGATCATTCAAAACAAGCCGGTGTTGTTGGAGACGTGCATGACTCGGGTGTTTTTCATGACTCCATTCTCCCAATCTGTTATATTTACAGAATCATCTGAAGGTCCGCCTTCTTCTAGCATTTATGTGCCCCGTGACCCAGCTTCTTGAAGTTTTTGGCACTTCATTTTCTTCTCCCCTCCTCCTCCTTTTCCTCTGGTCGATGCAGTACCAACCCCATGACCAGAATTGGTGATGTGAGTGACGTCCTATCTGATTAACCCTTCATCTCCCTTACTGTGATCCTCCTCAAACAACAGGATCTTCTCTACATCATTGAGGAAGATCTTGTCTCCACGCTTTTCCAGGGAAACAATAAGGAGATTTTAACTGCTAGGAAGGCCAAAGAGGACACTTAGCATGAGCACACGTTCCTTCAAAGGGTCCTCAATCACAAAAAAATTGCCGGAGATACATTATACTATTTTGATGCAGTTGATCATGGATCCACAGTCATTCATGTTCATAGTGGAAAAGCGACGACGCAGGGTCATGTTTATGATGATTGAAGTTGAAAAATAAGTGGAATCAAGCTTCTTTCAAACCTCCTTTGAAGTGTGGATGCCACGGATAAGAAGCTTCTGTCATGCGGTGAGATACATGTAGATTGTGGCGAGAGCGCAGTCACGCTTCTCGCGGTAAGTACGGGCCCCACCAGATGAGAGAGAGGAATGGGCTAGTTCCTCCTCATCCACCAGTTTCCAGAAAGACCCTTCTCTTGAAGAATTTATTGGCATAAAAATTGACTCTGTTAATGCCGGCCACCACACAAATGGAAGACAAGATACAATGGAAGATTGTGGGGAGGGGATAGAAAATGCAAGGTACAACATCGAACGGGGAAAATTTCCAGGGAGAGGTGACGGAACCACAAACAAAATTGTTGATAGGGAGAAGCAGTGAATTCTCTCTCTCTCTCTCTCTCTCTCTCTCTCTCCCTCTCT
>SZWC01004537.1:36327-60067 GCA_023375785.1 Penium margaritaceum | reverse complement strand
CGTCTCCTTCTCCTTCTCCTTCTCCTTCTCCTTCTCCTTCTCCTTCTCCTTCTCCTTCTCCTTCTCCTTCTCCTTCTCCTTCTCCTTCTCCTTCTCCTTCTCCTTCTCCTTCTCCTTCTCCTTCTCCTTCTCCTTCACCCAGCAAGGACCTCCACTGGACCTGTTTTTTTTACTACCTCACCTGCTCAAATCTAGTTGAACATCCATGTAGCAAAGAACCATTTGTCGAGATGGTTTGGTGTAGGACCTGAACCTTATTCAGAGCTCAAGTTATCTTAGGTATCATTTCAGCGTTGACTCCTAATTTCCAACATTCCTCCTGAAGCCAAGATCCAGCAGAACTTGGTGCACAGAGGAATTAGGTAGCTCTCCAGGCTTCCTCAAATGCTCCATGTTGGTGTTGGGTGAGTGTCAACAAAATGCATAAAGATCAAACAGAATCCTCTGTAGTCATCTCCTACCCCCTGGACATACCCAAACACCCCTCCATTATTCAAGACCTTGAAGGAAACTTCCCTCCACATCCTTCCAGTGTGACTGCTCATCCTTGGCAAGCAATAAACTCTCTACCAACAAGGCTCGTATGACCGACAAATAATCAACGCAAGACTGCCATGTCCAAGGCCAACCGTCAACTCCTAACCTCTCAAAAACTCGGTCCATACCGCCCGCCAACATATCCGTGATGCAGCTTCCCACCACTCGATGACTCTGCACGTCCATCCCCTTTGCATGGTGTCTTCCCTTGTCCCTAAGTACATGAGCATCATCAGCAGAAGTAACCAAGTGGTTGCGGCTGCTCCTCACCTTCAGGCATCCTTAAGTGGGGCGCATGGAGCATCAGAATAGGCCTAGCACCTAGTACGTAGGAGAATCTATTTTCCTGAATTATCTTGCCTCTTTTCAATCATACATCAAGTTCATTGCTTCTCTTCCACATTCAGGCCTCACTCCTCTCAGTCCAATGGTCTTTCTTTGCCTCAACTCAGCTGTGCCTTAATGTGTGTGCTTCAGATCAAAGCTCTTACCGTCTTGGCCGTTAGTGTCAGCCACTGCTATCAGCAACCAGTGGCAGTTTTCCTTTCATGCCTCTCACTCTCAAGTTACGTGTCTCATGAATTGAGGCCTCTGTCAGCAGATTGCACCTTCACTTATGCTTCCACTCAGATGAACTTTCATCTCTCTTTTTCTCTTCCATGTTCATAAGCACACTCCACTTCCCTGAAAATGAGTGGATGGGGAGAGTGATTTACTGTGAGGATAAGCACCTTGGTGAGGAGTTCCTCCACCCACATTGTTTCAAGAAGGGTGAAGGAGCTTACAAAGCCAAGAAGGATATGTTGAAAGCTGAACAGAGGGGAGTTTATTCTGCTGAGGAAAATCAGAAGTTAAACTCTCCATTAATGGTAGTTTATGGAAACATCTCTCTGTCTCTGCACTTGGGGAAAGTCATGTGGGCACTCAAGAAGGTGGATGACAAGGTCCACCAATGCCTGAACTGGTGTTGTGAGATCAATGAAAGTAGGCAGTTTCATCTTCATTTGAAAACCGATAAGGGAACTGACTGTGTTTCCAGAAATCCATTGCTCAAGCTTTTTCAGTGACAAGAGCTACCGTTGGTTCATCAAGGGTTCCTTTATTGGAGCCCTTGACACTGAGGATGAACTAAGAATACACTAAAGAGAGCTATTTCTATTTGTATTCCCTCAGAAAGTGGTTTGCTTCTAGTTGGTGCTCATGGTGCTACTGCTGGAGGAAACCTAGAGACCCACTAATGCAGATGATGTCATGGATGCAGAAGTTGGAGGAATCTGTCACAAAGCCACTCAAAGATGGAGCACTGCCACTGCAGATCCTTTGTGTCCGTGCAAGGAGCTGGAGGGACAGGTCAATTTCAAATCTTCTTTTGCATAGGCTGCAACAGTTTATTGCGCAAGTTAACTTTTGTCTTGTTTCCTGGCCCTGGGGCGTTGATAAGGAGTTATATCCATCTACTAAATGAGGTTTCTACATTTAATGACTTATGATTGCTAAAAACTATCTAACGAAAATCTGAAAGCTGATGGCATGGGCAAAGGTTTCTGTTAAGGCTTGCAGCGGCATGTGCAGAAATTGATTGCTGATCGCTGAATGTGTGGGCACACGCTACTCTTCAGAAGGGCAGTGCCACAGGTGAAACTGAGATAGGAGTAGAGTGCAGCAATGAGAAAGCAGCTGCCAACATGCCACGAGAGGATTTTTGTTGGAGTGGGCGCAGGTCACTGCTAAGGTGGGCAATGACACGTGTGGAACCAAAGTAACAAACTGCTCCTCGTTTAATTTTGAAAGCTGATAGTAGATTGAAGAAGGATTAGGTGTACATTGCTACTAAGGCGGGCGAAACATGTGCAGGAGGTGGAGGAGCAGAGCAATTGCCGCATGTCTTCTTCCAGAAGCTACAGAATTGCATCATCTGTTAGCTATAAACTGATTAGGAAGACAGGTGGAACCTGATTCCAGGGAAAGAAGCAAGATCTTTGGGATTTAGCTCCAGGAAAAATGATGCTAATGATCGCTGATAGGAGTGGGCAAAGTGGCAGCAGCACAAGCTGATGATGATGGAGCGGGCGCAGGGAGGGAATCACGTACACAAGCGAAACAAAGGCTGATGGGGCTGCTGCAGATGAGGAAGGATTCGGGAGCACTTAAACAGCAATAACGCATATTGAGAAGGGGGTACAAAAGGATGAGACAACAAAAAGGAGGAAAAAGCAATAGATGATGAATATGGAGCTGTTGGAGCAGGATGGATCTCATGCGTCAGTTGCAAGAGGAGGATAGGCCAAGAGCACTTTGGAAGGGGACGGCAACAGAGATGTGACTTTGCCACAAAGTCAAAGAAGTGGGATGCAGGGAAAAAAAGAGAGACAGTATTGTGCAACCTACAAAACAATTATAGTTCAAGGCAATGCAGTCCACACTTCAAGAATTTAGAGATCTTGTAAGGAAGTGGCAAGAAGCATCAAGTGAGGCCGCATCAGAGTGTGACTTGGCTACTGTTTTAGACAGTTGATAAATGGAGGAGCTGGATGTCACCACATGAATTCATATAGCTGAGGATGCAAGACAGGAGCTGAGGTGCTCACATACGAGTCAGTGACAGAGCAAGCTGGAGAGAGATTGGGTAGCAGAAGCCGGTGATGCAAGAGATGAATTTTTGACGTGGTCTGGTGACACCAGGCAATGTTTCCTGAAGCTCTGATACCATTTCAGGAGAAGAAGACACTTTGGATGAGATACAAAAAAGTGACGGACATAGAAGGAAGGGATCTAGAAGAAGGATTTAGCAGGAAAGGAAAAAAGTGCACAAAGGCTGAGGTCAACGATGGCACTTTGAAAGAAATGACAAAAGACAAGAAAGAAGACAAGATGAGTGAGGGAGGAGTGTGCGAAGGTAGAAAATCTAAGTTAGAGTTGACCCCCTCCCCTTCTCCTCACCATATGAGCAGTGCTCAAGTTTGTGTACCCTCTTCGTCTTTTTGTCTTGATTTGGTTTCCTAGGGTTTCTAGCTTACCTAGTGCCGTGAGCCATGGCTTAGGGCTTTGCCTAGAATCCATACAATTGTGCCAACTGCGGTAGCATTAAAACATTGTACTATGTGATTTTGCCGACCGTGGCGGCCTAAGACAATAGAGATAAAATCTTGAGTTTCCTCACGAATTGTGAGCACAAGGATACTTCAGGAGGCAACACCTCCTCGAATTTGTGGGTGATCCCCACAATGTTCCTCACTTGTAAATTGTACAAACGACATAATAGTGTCAGACTATCCAAAACCAACAAGGGCAAGGTGGTGACAAACTCACCAAACACCCTCGGCGGGCTGCAAATCTTCGGAGCTGTCACTACGAGCATGGTTGCCAAATCAAAGACAACCGTACCTCCGAAGGCAACCCTCACAAAGCTCAGTGACACTGAGAAGCATACGGAAGCCCAAAAGGTACTTAATGAGCACATCGTTACGCACGTGGGTGACTCCCACTCAATAGAGGATGCACTCGAGAAGGACCACCCAAGCGTGGATCCCAACAAAGAGCACGACAGCAAAGGTGAAGAGGACTGCGATCATTGCCATCGTTGTACAGCAAACTCGAGCCAATCGATTCAAAGGGGGCAAGATGTCTGCCGGATCGCCTCAAACCGCAGAGAGCAGCAAGGCTGCCAGCAAAATCAAAGATACCCAAAGTAGTCACAGAGGAAGTTCCCAGGAGAACGAGCTCGATCATTCCATTGTGAAAGCAATTTCTGACGACTGCCGGAGGCTTGCTGAGCTGGCTACTCAAGATTAGCGACGGTGGAGGTATGACACCACCTGGAGGAGTGGGGGTGGATCCCCCTTCCTACAATGTGGCTGTAATGGGACAGTCCCACGCCCACCTAGACATCATCGTAAACAACAGCTACCTCCTAAAGGTGAGACTCCTTGGAGGCATGTACATGAGCTGTACCCTCTTGCAATGGGTAAAGGTGCATGGACAGTGCTAGGCCCTCGAGGCTAACGCCAAAGCTCTGAAGACATCAAAGGTGAACTTCACATTCGTTAACCTACTAGCCAACATTGGGCAGAGCATCACGGATCTTGGCCGTGATTGCCACTTGAAGTGTCCGGCCGTTCATGAGACAACTCGTCAATGTGACGACCTCAACAAGGCATTGTAAGGCATGATCTAGGTGAAGATGCAGCAATAATCCCAGCATGTCGCAGGAGCTGATGCCATTGCTATTGGCAGTGAGGACTTGCGTACCTCAATGACTTCAAGGCCGCTCATGAAAATTTCCTTTCTCAATATTGTGAAGATCTTCCGAAAGGGAGTGATGCTAAGTGATTGGCTAAACTGCATGGAGAATGTTCTACGTGTCCACAAGGCTCACTCAGTCAGTGGAACTACCTTGCCACGAAGCGGCTTGAAGACAAGCTCTTCAAGTACGTGGTCAAGGAGTGAGGTACATAGCAACCACACATTGATTGGCAGCCGATGCTGTGGGAGGCCTTTTGTGCTATTATGGGCAAGAATGCATCCAACACAAGGAGATGGAGTGCGCATTTCACAAGATCAAGGATTTAAGGCAGCTCAATAGCTCGCTCGATGCCTACTTGAGTGAGTGCACCGCACTCGTGGAGGAAGCCAAAAGCTTCACCAAGGGCGATGGGACCCAGACCTTCAGTACCCATAGTGCTTGCTGCTGGAGTACTTGCATGATGGCCTTGCTAGCGAGAAGCTAAAGGGAAAGACCAACACAAAGGCAAAAAGCCATACTTGGACAAGATACAGGGTACTACGCGACTACATGAGTGAAATAGTATTCGGCGAACCTGAAGCACAACTCAGATACACGGCCAAACGCGGGTGCACGGCAAGGCCGTGACATGCGCATGGAGGCTGCAGGGGTTGGTGGATCAGCTGGATAGCCGGGCGGGGTAAAGGAAAAGCAGCCCGCAAAACCTCTAGTCAAGAAGGCGGGTGGGCAAGAGGTCTCCACAAAACCACAAGTGCAACCACAGTAATGACGAGCTTTAGGCAGCGCTTGAGTATTGCTACAAAGCCTTCCACGACAAAACATGCCATCAATACATGTAGCCTGGTCACTTTGGGGCTCAGTTCCCTGAGGCTCCTGGTGGTGGGCAAGAGGCCGCGACGTTGGCCGTAGTTGCGGCACCTTGTAGGATGGTGTAGGTGGAGGCCACAGAAAGGACAGTGGACAACGCCGTGGGCGCGGAAACAAAGCCGGCCATGAAATGGACAAGGCCATGGTGTAGGTTTTTCCTACCCCTGAGTGATGTTCGTGGGGACCACTTAGGGGTAAAACTGGATCACGTTCATGGGTGAGTGTGGGTTCACATTTTTAAATGAGGATGTTAAACAGTTTTACTTTTTCATGAGTACAAATTTCTCCATTGTTTTCTTCCCTCTAGTTGAATCTCATTCAACACATGTTGACTGGCATTTCCCATGAAACCTTGCATCTGTGGATATGATGCATGATTAAAAATGACTAGTGGTAATTAAATTGTGTATTGTGGAAGAGTTTTGTGATGTAGTGATTGAAGTAAATGCCCTCAAAGTGATGAGCTCAATCACTTTTGTTGTATTGCTAGTCGAAAAATATGACCCAGTTAAATGTTAAAGGATGGAAGGTGCAAGACAAATTCACACATAGCTACAATATGTGAACCTGAGTGGGTGAATTATGGAAGTTGCGGCGCCCACCAAATCAATTACGTGTTTATTACAAACTCGCTTTGTCGTCATTGAGCCTGTTCACGCGGAAGAGTGGAGAAATATGACGATGCAATTCAAAGGACACCTAGTTGGTTCTCTTATGAACATGCTAGCTCACGCAAGAGGAGATGACTCCTTTGTTAGCCTTGGCTCAACCCAAAATGTGGGCCTAAAGTACGAGCCATCAAATGGCACAGTTGTCATCGGTGACAATCATATGAAACCCGTGCTTGGTACGTGCAAAGCAAATACTTGTATTCAAGGGTACACACAGGGTTGTAACTTGAAGGTACTCAACCTTCTTGACCCATTTGACATTGTGCTAGGCTATCCTTGGCTCCACAGAAACAAGGCTTTGAGGAGCTTTAAATCAAAGCGCTTGATCCTCCAAAAGGAAGAGCAACGCGTTACGTTGATTCCAAGTATGGAATCATCACCAACCGGACCAAAGTTCCATCCCAACTTCTCTACGATGTAGGTCAATAGACAAATTCGACAAGTTGTCGATACTTCTTGGCTCACCTACAGAAGGTGGAGGACAATGTGAAAAAACACATGCCACGAGAGCTCAAATCTCTAATGGTGGAGCTCTCGAGTGTACTCCAAGACCTACCGGCTCGGCTTCCATCAGAGCGGCACATGGGCCACATGATTCCGTTGCAACCGAAGACAACTCTTCCATTCAAACCAATTTATTGCTCTAGTCCAGCA
Organism: Penium margaritaceum; assembly: GCA_023375785.1. Classification (NCBI taxonomy): domain Eukaryota; kingdom Viridiplantae; phylum Streptophyta; class Zygnematophyceae; order Desmidiales; family Peniaceae; genus Penium; species Penium margaritaceum. The sequence goes on along the minus strand of SZWC01004537.1, from coordinate 53,095 downwards.
AAAAGGCAAGAGGCCAAACACCAAATCAAAGAATACCTTGGAAGAAGGTGGATCGAGCCAAGCCGCATGCCACATAGTATGCTGATCCTTTTTGTGAACAAAAGGATGGTGATTTAAGCATGTGCATGAACTACCGAGCCTTGGAAAAACTGACAGTGAAAAATCAATCATCCTTACCGTAGATTCTAGACCTGTTCGACCACCTCCAATGGGCAAAATTATTTTTGTCCTTGGGTTTGTCTCAATGATACCATCAAATCCGCATCATGAAAGATGATATACCCAAACTAGATTTTTGAATGCACATGGGAACCAATTGATTTTGGTTCTTGTGATTCTAGCTAATGAATGCCCCCGCAACCTTCCATGGAAAATGAACCAAAAGATTTCCAAGTAATCCAGACAGTTTGTCTTGGTTCATCTAGACAACATCATGATTTTCTCCAAATCAATGAAAGAGCACATGAAACATATGCACGAAGTCCTCACAATCCTTCAAGAACAGATGTCCCATACAAAAGTGAGTAAGTGATATTTTGTACAAGGTGGGATTGAATACCTTAGATATTTTATCGGCAAGGAAATTATCCATGTCAATCCACAAAAGGTTCAAGATTTGTAGATTAGCCGTGCCTAGAGAATGTTGGATAGATTTGGTCTTTCCGCAACCTTGCAAACTACGTTTGACGGTGTGTGTGCAACGGTATTCGACCCTGCTAGCGCCGCTAACCAGGCTCACGTAAAGACGTACATTGGGAATGGACATCTATCTACAAGAACGATTTTCTCAAAGTCAAAGAGCTTCTGTCCACAGCACCCGTCGTAGCTCTTCCAGATCCATTGTAAGTGTGGGAGGTGTGGTGTGATGTGTTGGTAGTAGGACTAGGAGCAGTCCTCATATAGAATGGTCACTCAGTTGCGTATGAGAGCTAGAAGCTCACCCCTACGGAGACACAGTACACGATTGGGGATCAAGAGCTCTTTGTAGTGGTACACACTTTCAAGATGTAGCGGTGCTACCTCAAAGGCACTTAGGAGGGTGTGATAGCCGTGACTGACCACAACTCACTGGTGTTTTTTCAAACACAGCCAAGTTAGTCAAGATGACAGGAGCGTTGGAGCAAAAACCTGAGCTGGTTCTTTTTTACATGGGAATATCGGCCATGTCGCATCAACGTGGCCGATCCCTACGCTGAAAGCCTGTGGAATTCAAAGCAACCACCAAGGTCGGTGGGTGTTTGTGGCCATTACAACAGCTACAATGCAAACACCAAACCCACATGCGACAGCTACCCCAAGATGTTATCCACTACAACGACTTTGTAAATAGGATCCCGATGGGATACTATGTGGATTCTTGGTTCTATGACTCTCAGAATCTGAACAAGTACGTGTTGGTTGAGGCCGCAAGAATTTTTCTGCATGGACAACATGTCGTTGTGCCGAACTCGGAAGAACTTCGAGTGAAGATTACCTCCCAGTTCCACGACCCGCCAGTTACATGTCTTGTGAGACCTCAAGAGACCAGACAAGCACTCTCAGACCACTATTGGTGATCAGGATGGAGTGTTGATGTCCGTCCGTATTGCATGACATGTGGTCCATGTCTTTGGAACAAGGCTAGTAACTAAAAGCATGTTGGACTCCTCCAACAGCTTCCCATCCTTGGGACTCAATGGGAGTGTATCAGCATGGACTTTACTTCTTGTCTTCCAGATAGAACCCATGGCTACGATGCGATACTAGTGGTAGTGGATCTTCTTATGAAGATGACATACTTCACTCCTAGAACCACTGATGTGAACGTAGAGGAGACCGGTCCTCTCTTTCTTGAGGGTGTCATGAAGTACCATGACTTGTTGTTGCACATTATCTCCAATGGAGATAGAAACCTTTCTAGTACGTTCTGGCAAACGATGCATGAATACTTTGGTAGTGAGTCACAAACGTTGACATCATTTCACCCTCAAATTGAAGGGAAAACAGAGGGCACAAATCACACTCTAGAGCATATGTCCCGTATGTTTGTGGATCCTCCCATAAATGAATGGAAAAAATTCCTAGTACCGGATGAGTTTACTATGAACAAATTGATGAACGAGTCCACTCAGCTCACACCATTTATGTTGAATAGTGGTCGGTATCCAGTGATGTCCTCTTCATTAGTGAAGAATGGGAGTATAAAAGGATATCTTTCTTCTGGTCAAGCCTTTGCTATACGCATGGAATCTTTAACATAGGAGGCAAAGGGTCACATTCAAGTAGCTCGACAAGAAAAAAAGGCGAGGGTGTGGAGGAGCTGGGCATGGAGTGGGAAGGGTCAAGGATGGTGCATGAGGAAAACAGCGATACTATCTCGCTGACCAACAACCCCACGCAGCACAAGAGGACAAAGCACGTCAACGTGCATTACCACTACGCATGGGACATGGTGGAGAAGGGGCATGTGGTGCTGCAACACTACAGCATGCGCCATATGCTTGCGGATTGCTTGACCAAAGCGCAACCAATGGATCGGCACGCAATGAGTGTGGCCGGACTTGGGATGACCAGGTGTGGAGGGCTAGAGGACGCAGCGGAAGATGAGTGAGAGTAAGTAGGAGTAGCAAGCATGGAGGGTGCAAGGGGGAGAATGCTGTATTTCTGCCCCTAAGCATGCCCGAGGCAACAACGGGAGGCATTGACAAGCCACATGCAAATTGGGCTCAAGAGCTAGTCCACTCTGAAAACTCTAGCGACCGTAAAAAAAACTGCAAAGCACTCTAGCAAGAACCCGGGACGTCGTGGCAGCTGTCTAGCAGTTGTTGGTGGGTGGAACCACCACCCGTTAGTACTCCAACGGCAGCAGTGTCTGCATCAAGGATCTGCATGAGTATGGGCACAACCAAGTGGTCATAGTAAACTTTACAAACAGACCAGGACGACTCACATCACAACGTTCCCCCATGACCCAATGGTACACATATCCACATACATGCAAAACTGACAGAGGTAGACAACAAGATGCTCAACAGTCCATGCTCACACACCACTCTCTCATTCACTCTCAAGCAAGAGGTGAAGCTCTACAGAATGAATGGCCACCATGAACTTTCCGCGTGCCAGTGCCTTAGTCACAAAGTCCGCCCGCAGCATGTTTGTACCGACCAAGATGACGGAGATCACATGTCGCTCCACAAGATCACGCATAAAGTGATGGTCAATGGCAATGTGCTTCATGCGTCCATGAAAGACACCAGAGTTATCTGCAATAGCAAGAGCACTCTGGTTGTCACAGCGCAAAACAACGCAACGAATAGACTGTCGCAACTCATGAAATAGACATTGTAGCCACACTACCTCAGTAGCACCAGTCCCCAATGCAACATACTTAGCCTTTGATGAGCTATGTACAATACAACCTTGCTTGCCACTACGCCATGACACAATAGTGTTGCCTAGTACGAACATGTAGCCAGTGTGGCTGCACCCATTAGGGCTCCACGCCCAGTTGTTGTCTGTGTAGTCGTCGAGTGAGAGTATTAGTACTCTCCCAGAAACATAGGTATCTCAGGAAACGTCAAGGAATTATTATGCTTGTTGTTTGATTACGTTCAAATGCACACTGCAATTGTTGAATGCAAAGAACACTATTACAATACACACTGGTGCTTCAAGAGAATACATAGAGGTCACCAAGACACGCCATGTATCTTGCGCTTTCCAACGTTATGCTATACTTGAAAAATGGTGAAGCACGGACGAAGCAATCTACAAATGAAACTGCTTCCCCTTTGTACTATTCTAATCACTAGGAATTACAAAGCAACGAGATGCTCATTGAGCCTCAAACTGTCTGGTACTCCGGTCTCGAGCAACCGAGGTTGGTGGATGCCTAGCGCCCTTGGTACTCGTCAACGCGAGAGGAGCCTGTGCTCGCACTCTCGGTCGATCGACGGTTGTGATCAGCCCGTCGCTCTTCCCGTGATGTCTGACTGTTAATCTCCTCCTTTATAAAACCTTGTTCTCGATCTCTCTATCCTCGGTATCCATTCCTGTTGTTTCGCAACTGCCACGCTGGCACTGGAAATGGAGAGGAGCCGATGCTCGCACTCTCGGTCCTTGTCTGCCCAGCCATTCCTCCGCATTCCACAAATCGCGCCGGAATATATGCAGACCATGTCCATGTTACCATCGTCGTAGGACAAGTAGAGTAAAGTAGATAGGGCCATGGATGGATGGATCAATAGGATGCCTAAAGAGGCCTGCCCACAGCCATACCATGCCCCGCCATGTAGGATGGATATGAGGGTCGGGAGAGAGAGTAACCACCTCTCTCCCAGCCCTCTGTCTTTCTTGTCGTGCCAAGCCCCTAGACACAGAGAATATCACTTCTGGTCAGTTGTGGCAGAAACTATGCCACTTTTTTCTTTTTGCCCATTGCACAGCATCCGAACGTTGGATCAAGCTGAAACTTGGAGAGTAGATAGATGATGGCATGATCTTTCTCCTGGTGTTGTTGGATTGGCTATCAGAAGGGAATCGAGAGAGATATGCATTTTTCAACATCTACTACCACCAAACACTACCGTCAAAATAAGAATATGAGATAACCATGTGTCGCACAACTCACACAGCCATTTGAGGGGCTCTCGCCCTCGAACACTGTGAAAACTGTGTAAGGAGGTTGACGGCAAAGGCAATGTTGGGTCATATGGTAGTGGCCAACTACATCAAAGAGCCAATGAGGCGCAAGCATAGGGTTATGCCCACTGTCTTCCCCAGCTATACTCGATCATCCAACTTCAAAGCATCTTGTCCGATAGGTGTGATGGGGGCAGATGTTGTGGGAACTGCACCAAGGAGGTCAACGAATTGCTTCCCCACAACGCGAGCGTAACGTGTCTGATGGAAAAAGAGTATACGCTGCTGAAAATCATGTACAATATCCATCCCAAGAAACATAACTACAGAACCAAGGTCCTTCCTCCAGTAAGCAGACTGAAGGTCTACCTTGGCATCCTTCACGAGGGCCTAAAAAGGACATAATCAAGAGGTCATCCACGTAGACCATGATGGCAGTGAAGCTTTCGGTAGCATGTCTAAGAAAAAGAGACAGGTTGGCATCACTCTGCATGCACCCGACACGTGTCAGTTTGCCAATGATCTCTTAGTTTCGGAACCAAGGTGAATTCTTTAGGTTGTACAAGGCCTTTCGCAAGCGCCAGACCTCGTCACCAACCTTAAAGCCTGGTAGCTCAACCATGTAGATCTCCTCCTCTAGACTGCCATGGAAGAACGTGTTGTTCACATCCACCTGGTGTAGCTCCCAATCATGGTGAGCAACAACCCCGAACAAGGCACGAGCGGTGGTCAGTGCTTGTGCCTTGTTCGGGGTTGCACGAGAGGGTACAAATGTGTCAGTGAAATCCACACCCTCAACCTGTGAGAACCCCTTGCCCTTCAAGTGTGCCTTGTAGCGATCCAGTATGGCATCACACTTCACCTTCTTATAAAGGACCCACTTGGTGTGTACAACATTCCGCTCGACCGAGAGGTCAACAAGCTGATAGAAACCGTGCTCATAGATGGCTTACACCTCATCCTTGCACGTAGTACGACACTGCTCTCCATCGTCAGCCAAATGTGCCTCCTTCAATGTACCTCGATCAGGCATCGTTGAGGGAGAACTCCGGGTGGCCAAAATGCACGCCTCGAGTGGCATCGCAAGCAACCAAGAACTCATGGGAGATAAACTCGTGGCCAACACATCATATTGGATGCATTGTGGTACAATCACTGTAGACACTCCGGCCAAGGGTCTTCGTGCCAGGCTCGTCACTCTGATAACTACGAGTAAGGCGTCTAGGCACCAAGTCAACAGTCCGCTGAGACTTAGATGCCAGTGGTCCGAGACGTCCACCGGGCTTGCGAGAGTAACTCGATGTTGAGACACGTACCTCAGGCTACCGAGAAGGCTGTCTAGACATAGCCATAAGGGAAGTAGGTGCATGCCCAAGAGTACGTGTGACCGATGATGCTGTCATGGGTATGGGATCAGGTATGCCAAAGGGGACTCACACAGGCATGGGATCAGGTGTGCTGGAGGGGACTGACACTTGCAAAACATAAGGTGTACCAGAGGGAACTGATGAGGATGCTGCACCCACAATCAAAATGGCCAGATTGTCAGTAGCCAAAGATCAGGCTGCAGGTGAGGAGGCCCGCAGGGACCCAACTAGAGGACTAGACTCTCCCATCCATCTGGAAACCACACATGTAGGAACGTGATCAGCGGTCAGCGACAGAATGCTAGAGAGGTTGCACTATGTGAGAGCCTAAAAAAAGAGAGCATCTCAATAATCAGGAATACGAGAAGGGTCCCAAAAGCACCAGGCCTTTGACTTTTGCGGGAATCCAAGGAAGGTACACATGTGACCCCGACGTGAGACATTAGACCACTGCTAGTCCTCAGTGTACCAAATGCAGGCAAGGGACCCCAAACACACGAGATGGAGATTGGCACAATGTCCAAACCACAGCTCGTACGGCATGACATGGTCCAGAAGCGGGCCATGCGGCAAGTAATTCTAGACCCACGTCATGTTGGAGAAGCCCTCAAAGGCAAACGACTTTGGAAGAATGCGTTCAGACCGCATAGGATAAACCGCATCCTCCATGGTGCGGTTCCGATGCTTAGACACACCGTTCTGCTATGGTGTAGGAGGAACAGAGAGCTCGTGAAACATACCGTGCTCAGCAAAGTAGGCATCCATCTCGCCTAAGAACTCACCAGCATGATCCGAGGAGAACCTATACAGGGTGTGACGAGACAGACGTTCAGTCATCACTAGCCACAGTCAAACTCCCTCGGCGGCATCGCTCTGATGGCGGAGGCTATGGACCCATCGCATCTAGGTGAAGTCATGAGTCAGGTTGAGAACACATTGACCTCGATCTGAGAGGGAATCGACTGGGAGAGGACCAAGAAGATCTGAGTGGACCAACTCTAGTGGATACACCGACGGGGAAGAGGATTCAGGCTAAGAGCAGCGCTGCATCTTACCCTAGACGCAAAAAGGACGATTGGTCTTGGATGGCTTCTTAAAGGTAGCCACGTCAAGACCAAGGCAGAATGAGTTTGAATGAGATTGGACATAGTATCCAAGCTCACATGGAAGAGACGATGATGTAGCAAGCACTGGTGCACTGGGGAGAGAACACCAGTGACAAACACACATGCAGAAGAGAGGGGGAAAAGAGACAGATGGAATGTAACAAGACACATGAAAGAGGTCATCGACAACAGAGGCACGAAGCACGATGGCATGTGTGTCAAGAGCAATCACTGTGGCGAAGTTAGCAAAGTGCTCAACAGTGAGACCCATCCTTGTGCATGCATGAACAGAGAGCTGGCCGAGCTCAAGAGCACGGAAAAAGAGCACATCAGAAATGTACAAGGGGCCACACAAACCATCAATTCACACAACAGCAACTCCCTACACAGGTAACAACTGACCAGAGTCTGTTCAAACAGACCAAGAGAACGCAACGGAACCAAGGACAATGAATTCACTACAACAACAAGTGGTGTGATGGATGGTACCACAGTCAATGATCCAAGTGCCACTTGGCTCACGACCAGTCTTCGACACTTAAAAAATGCTTCAGTACACTCTGCCTCTCCTCGACGTGTAGCTGAGGACTCAAGACAATGACGAAAAGAATGGATCTGTGACTCGTCAAGCTAGTTCGTACTATCAGGTCCATCCTCATCGTAAGCCATCTGAGCTCCCCCACAAGCATCATCACGGGAAACATACACAGTAGGACAAGATATTCCAGGATCACATGGCAATAACAACACACTCGCACCTCCCTGAGTTCGAAGCACCAATAACTGACAAATCTCCGCGATCTTGCGATTATGAGGGTCTAGATCACCACTCATACCTAGTGCAACAGATGTTTCTACTACAATCGTGGTCATGGCGCGTCACGTTTGTGTGTCACTAGAGGAAATCCGCTATGCGTGTCCTGCCTAGAAGCCACGCATGATCCAAGATCAATCAAGGGGTTTCTTACACTCCGTGTAGCGGTAAGTGCCTCCACAGTTGTATTTGTGGACAGAACGTCCATAGCCACTACTTTTCGGCTACTTCTATTGTTGTTGCAGTCCCTTGGCACAGAACTTATTCCCCTTCTTCCTTTGTAGGACAGCTGCAATGCCCTAAGTCTGGCCACTCAGGGTAGAGGAGGAGCAGGAGGAAGAAGCGGTGGAGGTGGGAAAAGTGAATTGGGACAGAGGCATTGGAGGGGCCGCAATCACTACTACAACAAGTGGACTCCACTGATGGAGAGAGTAGCCTCAAGAGACGATGAGGCTTGGAGGAAGTAGCGACGGGCCCAAGGAAGTAGCTGTAGTCAATACGACAACTCAGAGAGGGCCACACGGTTGAAGCCCGTAAAGAGGTTCACGTGGTCCAAGTGTGTCCAGATCATGGTGGTGTCGAGTGTCCATAGCTATGTTCGTCCACTAGTCCCAAAGTGTGTGTAAAGGCGCATCACCCGCCTCCAGTAGTCAAGTGCAAGCTCCGTGGGACCCTAACGGAGGGAGTGGAACACACGTAGTGCAACCTCCCTCATGACATGGGTCTCCACAACGAGCATTGTCAAGGCCATCTCCGAGCCCTGGCACGAGTATCCTCCAGTCCCGGTCCCCCTCTCACACAGCACGGGACGGAAGTCAAACACAATCTCCCATAGCAAGGCATACAACTGACTGCGCATCGCTCTCACCGTTGTCTAGACCTGGTGAGCATTGCAGGTGTGGTACTGGCTGTGGTACTAGTGCCAGATACCCTCAAAATCAACCCACACCCAAAATGAGGTCTCCCAACAATCGAAGCCTTTATCGGTGTTGTAACAAGGTGGAATTTTCCTGACGTCCTTTGGTCGTCGCTCTGTGGGGAGGACGACCTCAAGCTTGGGAGATGGTAGACGAGTTATAGGGAGACCACCACTGAGAGAAACGGCACCAAAAGTGAACGCTACTAAATGACATGCCTGATGTTGACAATGAGAAGGTGGCGGGGTTAGAGGCTGTGACCCCAGACGTAACTCATAAATTCGCTGCTTAAGGAGACGAATCTAGTCCTCACGTGTGTCATCCTCTATCTCCTCCTCATCCCAAGTGTCAATCTATTATGAGGGGTGCTGAGGCCGCTACACTATGTACGGCGTAGACTGCTAAACAGATTGCGCAGCTCCGATAGATCATGCCGGTGGCTGCTATGAGGCCCTTGAACAACCCCTCAAAAAATCCGCAATCTTGAGTAACACATCATTCTATCGCTGCTACTGACGCATCTCATCTTGTGTCCAACGAAGCTCTTCCATTGCGAGTGATTGTGACCCTAGACTCATGATTTCCAAAGAGGAGGAAAAGGAGGGATCACCTACCCTTTGTCCTTACCATGAAATGGCACCATTGTAGAGCTAAGTATGGGACAGCACATCAAATGGTCCAATCAGGAAATCAACAGCGTACATCAAGGAGCTTAAACGCTGACAAAAAATTACGTTCTGACCCAGATTTTTCTGATGTAAGCACTGCCGATGATGACGTCCGCTCTCTTTTCTTGCCAGTGTTTTTCACACCAGCGTTTTTTCCGCTTGCATATTTTATGCCATCATTCTTTGGGGATTTTTTGTCTGCGTCACGTGGACTTCGCGCACCAAAGAAGAAAGGGGAGGAGGTGACCTCATCACCCCCTGCTCATAGTGATGCAGCGGCTACACAGGCCTATGCCGCTATTCAACAGTGCTGAGTACCTTCTGCACAGTTGTGCAGCACTACTAAGCATCAATTGTTGTGAATCAGCGGTACTATGCAAGACAGCGATCACAACTGGCGATGCTGCTATTGTTGGTCTGCGGTTGCTACAATCGCTACCACTACTACAATGCTACTGTAGCCACTTTCACTGCTACGATTATGCTGCTGCTACTCTTGCTACTGTCCTTGTAGCAGCTGAAATGTTGATCTTGCTTTTGCTGATCCCTGAGGCGGACCCTGGAGGCACCGATGCGTCATCTGGTGACGGACTACCATCCTAGAGCTGAGTGACGACCGTTCTAGAGCTCCTGACGCTACTCGGGACCTCCTGCAGTTTTTCTACAGCTCACAGAAGTTTATCGGTGGACTGGCCGTGGGCCTGCATGTTTTTGTATTGTGTGTCCATCGCTTGATGCCGAATGCATTCGTAGCGTTTGGCTTTTGATTCTACAAGTCTAGGTTCAGACGGCATAGAGTTCTGATATGTCTGCACAGATTTACGGCCAAAAAAGTGGTTTTGGGCCGGTATTAGGACAGAACTTGCACTGCCGTGTGCGACACCCGTCGTGCGTCGCGGCAGGTACTTATGCCATGGACCTGTCATTTGTCATCTCTCTCTGCAAATGCTATTGAAGCATTCTGACACTTTGCCTTGTGTCTCCTAGCCAGACCCTTGCCGGTGCATGTACCACTTGATTGTTGTCACCGTCTGACCAAGCACTGACGCCTAGTCAGCGGCTGTGTCATTAGGAAGCTTCCACACATCTTCTTAGTAACGACACTGTCCAGTCAGCTGGCACACTAGCAAGCAAGCGAGTGCAAGAAACTGAAAGGATCAGGCTAGGGAGACGCGCAAAGTCACATAAGCTCCAATAGCTTAGTAATGCAGAGAGAAATGATAATTGTCAAGCACACAGCATAAATACCTGCCGCGGCACACGGCGGGTGACGCATGCGGCAGTGTGAGTTTGTCCTAAAACCGGTTCAAAAACACTGTTTTGGCCGCAACTCTGCGCACAGGCATCCAAACTCAACACCTTCTGAACCTAGAGATGCAGAATCTTGAGCCGGCCCCTATGACTGGTCACACGCACAAGTCCGGTAACGATCAGTGGACAGACAATGCAAAACATGCAAATCGGGCTCGATAGTCAATCTACCGAGAAAACTCTAGCGTCTGCAGAAAAACTACAGAGTACCCCAGCAAGCACCCGGGACGTCATGGCAGTCGTCTGGCAGCTGCTGGTGGATGGATCCACCAACCTTCAGTGCTCCGGTAGTAGCTTATCCCGCATCATGCATCTGCACGAGCATGGACACGGCCAAGTGGTTAGAGTAAGCTATAGAAATGGACGGAAACAACTCACATCACAACACTCCCACATGACCCAATGGTACGCATGTCCATACACGTGCAGAATCCACACAGGTGCACAACAGGATGCTCAACATTCCATGCTCACACACCCTACTCTTAGCCACTCTCAGGCAAGGGGCATAGCCCGACAGAATGAATATCCACCATGAACTTTCCGCACGCAAGTGCTTTGGTCAAGAAGTCAGCCCGCTGTATGTCCGTGCCGACCCAGATGACGGAGATCACCTGTCGCTCCACAAGATCACGCACAAAGTGATGCTCAATAGCAATGTGCTTTGTGCATGCATGAAACACACCAGAGTCCTCTGCAATGGCAAGACCACTCTGGTTGTCACAACGTGAACGATGCAAGGCACAGACTGACGCAACTCACAAAATAGACGATGCAACCACACCGCCTCAGCAAACCCAGCCCCAGAGCAACATACTCAGCCTCTGATGGACTATGTGCGATACAACCCTGCTCGCCACTGCGCCACAACATAGCGGTGCCACCAAGCAAGAACACGTAGCCTGTCCGACTATGCCCATTAGGACTCCACGCCCAGTCACTGTCTGTGTAGCCGTCGACTACCACCGAACACTGCGGTCGAAAGCAGAGTCCGAGGTACGGTGGGGACACCATGTACTGTACCACTCGCACACCCGCATGAAGGGCTCTTGCCTGAGGACACTGTGAAAACTGTGCAAGAGGTTGACGGCAAAGGCAATATCGGGTCGTGTGGTAGTGGCCAAGTACATCAAAGAGCCAAACAGGCGCAAGTACAGGGTCACGTCCAATATCTCCTCCAGGTTTGCGGGATCATCCACCTTCAGAGCATCCTGTCCGTCAGGTGTGATGGGGTGGAGGCTCTACAAACTGCACCCAGGAGATCAGTAAACCGCTCCCCCATAACTTGAGTATAACGTGCCTGATTCAACAAGAGTATCCGCTGCTGACGATCACGCACGATCTCCATCCCAAGAAACACAAGACCAAGGTCCTTCATCCTATAGGCAGCCTGGAGAACTGCCTTGGCCTCCTTCACGGCCTCCATAGAAGGAGACGCAATCAAGAGGTCGTCCACGTACACTATGATGGTGGTGAAGCTCTCAGCTGTCCGTCTGAGAAAGAGGGATGGATCAGCGTCACTCTGTACGTAACCGTCACGTGTCAGTGTGCCATTAATCTCCAAGTTCCAGCACATGGGTGACTCTTTTTGGCCATACAAGGCCTTGCGTAAGGGCAAGTCCTTGTCACCAACCTCGAATCCAGGTGGCTCGAGCATGTAGATCTCCTCCTCTAAGGTGCCATGGAGGAACGCGTTGTTCACGTCCATCTGGTGTAGCTCCCAGTCATGGTGAGAAAAAGCCCCGAATAGAGCACGAGTGGTGGTCATGCGGCCAACGGGTGCAAAGGTGTCAGTGAAATCTACTCCCTCAACCTGCGAGAACCCCTTGGCCGTCAAGCAAGGCTTGTAGCGATCCAGTGTGCCATCAGGCTTCACGTTCTTGCGAAAGACCCACTTGGCCTGTACAGCCTTTCGACGAGGCGGGAGATCGACAAGCTCATAGACACCGTGCTCATGGATGGCTCTCAGCTCATCTTCACAAGCAGTACGCCACAGGTCTGCATCGTGAGCTGAGATTCCCTCATTCAATGTGCCTAGATCAGGCATCGTCAAGGGAGTACTGCGAGTGGCTAAGACACATGCCTCCGGACTCGGTCTGACCACAACAAGGTCGGCTGCGGCATCGCAAGCGACCGAGAACTCTCGAGAGACCAATTCGTGGCCGACAGGACATGCTGGGTACACCTCAATGTAGTCTACCTGGACACTCAAGCCAAGGGCCTTCGTGCCAGCCTCGCCACTCTCAACACTACGAGTCGGGCGCATGGACATTGAGTCAGCAGTTTGCTCAGCCCTAGAGGCCAATGGTCGAAGACGACCACCGGGCTCGCGGGAGTAGCCCGATGCGACGCTCACCCTAGGCTACGGGGAAGGCTACTGAACTAGAGCTGTAGAGGACATGGGTGCATGCACGGGAAGGGGTGTGATAGAGGGGACTGACACTGGCACGGCATCAGGTGTGCCAGAGGGGACTGACGCGTTTACGGGATCAGGTGTGGCAGAGGGGACTGACACTGGTACGAGATCGGGTGTGCCAGAGGGGTCTGACACCGGCACGGGATCAGGTGTGACAGAGGGGACCGACACTGGCACGAGATCGGGTGTGCCAGAGGGGTCTGACACCGGCACAGGATCAAGTGTGCCACAGGGAACTGATGAGGCTACTGGACCCACGGCCATGATGGCCAGATCGTCAGCAGCCGGAGACCGGACCACAGATGAGGAGGCCCGGACGGACCCATCCCCAGGGCTAGACTCCCCCATCCGCTGAGAGGCCACACAAGTAGTTACGTGGTCGGCGGCCAGCAAGAGAATGCTGGACAATTTGCGGTAGGTGAGAGCCTCAAAGAAGAGAGCATCTCGAGACTCGACAATGCGATGGCAAGCACGGTCCCAAAAGCGCCAAGCCTTTGACCGCGTGGAGATCCCGAGGAAGGTACACATGCGTCCCCAAGGTGAGACCTTAGACCCCTGCTGGTCCTCGGTGTACCAGACATAAGCAAGGGACCTCCAAACACGGGCGAGACAGAGATCAGCACAATAGCCAAACCACAACTCGTACGTCGTGACATGGTCTAGAAGTGGACCATGCGGCAAGCGGTTCCAGACCCACGTCATGTAGGAGAAGCCCTCAAAGGCAAAGGACTCCGGTAGACCGCACTCAGACCGCATAGCACGAACCGCATCGTGTATGGTGCAGTTCCAACGCTCAGACACACCATTCCATTGTGGTGTAGCAAGGGTAGAAAGCTGGTGAAAGATACTGTGCTTGGCAAAGTAGGAATCCATCTCTCCTAAGAACTCGCCACCACAATCTGAGCAAAACGTGTGCAGGGTGTGACAAGACTAACGCACAGCCATCACAAGCCACACGCGGACCGCTAGTGCAGCATCGCTCTTGTGGCGGAGGTTGTGGACCACCGCATCTGGGTGAAGTCATCGGTCAGTGTGGGAACATACCGACCACGATCAGAGAGGGACTCGACTAGGAGAGGACCGAGAGGGTCCGAGTGGACCAACTCTAGTGGGCGGAGTGCCCGGGAGGAGGAGTCAGGGTAAGAGCAGCGATGCATCTTGCCGTGGGCACAAAAAAGACAGTCATTCTTGGACGGTTTCTCAATAGAAGCTGTGTCAAGACCGAGGGCTTGCTGAGTTCGAATAAGCTTGGACACAGCGTCCGAGCTCACATTGCAGAGGCGATGATGTAACAAGCGCTGGTGCTCAGGGGAGAGAACACCAGTGACAAGCACACGTGCAAAAGAAAGAGGGGGAGAAGAAACAAAGGGAATGCAACGAGGCACACGATACAGGTCACCAACTACAGAGGCACGAAGCACAATGGCGCGTGTATTGTTGAAACAGGATGTCGCTAGGGTAGAGGAGAGAGGCGGAAGTTGTACGTTTAGAAAAGAGAAGTAATTGACAACGGCAAAAGGCAGAGTATACATGGGCGAGGTGGCTCACGTAAGTGGACAGCCACCTCGCCCATCCGCTTGTGGTCGGGTTTGACCCAGACCGCTCTTTTTTCCTAAAAACATATTCAACAGCTCCCATCTCAAAGACGGGTCTCGCTGTACTAAACAACAATGTTTAACACGACTATGCAAGCAGAGTAAGCATGAGGCGGACACATGAAGACAGCTCCCACAACTTGGTGGGTCTCGCTGTCACTACGTTTAACACCATTATGCAAGCGGAGTCAGCAGGAGGCAGACACATGATGACACAGCTCCCACAAAGGTGGTGGGTCTCGCTGTCACTACTTTTAGCACCACAATGCAAGCAGTACATGCAAGAGGCGTACGCATGATGCCACAGTTCCCACAAGATGGTGGTTCCCACTGTCACTTCGTTCAACATGACCATGACCTACTGTTGGAATATGATGGATGCTGCATCACTTGGAGGCCATACACAGGAAGGGGACGCGTAAGCTGGACACGAGGACGGACGCGAGACTGGCACTGAGGCAAAGTTGTACAAGACGCGGCTCCCACGCAAAGGAGGGTCTCGCCGTCGAGGGCAGGATACACACACAAAGGAGAGGAGCATCAATGAGATACAGGAGAGACAAGAGGGAGGTAAAGCAACATGGTGCTCTGGCAGGAATGGGGTCATGGAACCAAGAGCGCGGTTGTGGATAAGACCAACGTGGAGGCGTCATCGATGACAGTGTGAAGGGAATCAAGGGAGAGGGTGGAGACGTGGGGTTCGGTGAGGCCGTAGGCAGCAACGAGAGCAGGACAACGTCGGATGAGAGCGATGAGACGATGATGAAGGTCGCTCAGGACAGGAGAGGGAACGGAGGAGGTAGACGAAGGCAATGGCTCAGGCGGGGTCGATGGAGAAGGAGGTGGGATGGAGAGACGATGGAGGAGCTGACGTGCTCGTTTGCGAGCACGGGCGGACACCGGGAGAGGAGGGAGGGGGAGAGGAGAGTGGGGAGAGGATGGAGACGACATGGGAGGAAGGTTGAAAGAAGAGGAATGAGCAGGGAACGGAGGTGAAGTAGGGGCCGAGGAAGCGAGTGGAGGCGGAGGCGAAGAGGTGGAGGCAATGGTGGCAAGTGGGAGGAGAGGAGCGATGGTGGTGACGGATGCAAGGGAGAGGGGAGAAGGCGAGGTGGGGGTGGTGGGGGTGGTGGAAGGAGGGAAGGAAGACGGTGACAGAGCGGAGGGGNGAGAGAGGCTGTGGATGAAAGGGAGAGAGGTTGAACAAGAGGAGGGGGAGGGGGGAAAGAGGGAGGGGGAGCGAGGGGGAGGGGGAGGGAGATGAGGGATGGGAGCGAGGAGGAGGAGGTGGGTGAGGGGAGGATGGGGGAAGAGGGGGTTGGTGAAGAGGGAACAGAGGTGGGAGGGGAGGAGGGAAGAGGAGAGAGGGAAGGGACAAGAGCAAGAGAACAAAGAAGGTGGTGGGCGGCGGCAGGTGAGAGAGAGCAGACACGAGGTGGCGCGGACGTCAAGCGGATGACATCCGTGAGAACGTGGACTGCATGAAGTAAGGGAAGGGGGCACAACGACTTGTGAACAGCCGCAAGACTGGCAACTTGGGCGGCAAAGCCAGGAAGACGCGGTAAGAGAGCACGAGGAGACAACGACACGGGGGAAACATTGCGGAGGCCGCGAGGCACCCACAAGGGAGGGCGATGCAAACAATGCTGCCAAGCATGCCCTGGGGTTGCACAGTAGAAGCAGAGAAGAGGAGGAGGAGCAGACGTGGACAGGCGAGGGCCACGAGCGCAGGGAGGGAGAGGCGGTGGGATAGGAACTGGATGAGAAGGTAGGATACAAGATGAAGAGGGAGAGAAGGGGAAGCACCGAGGGGCGCAACGTGGGGAGGGACACACTCGGAAGCGAGAGGAGGGAAGGGAGAGACGACTGACTACACCACGACATGATGTAAAGACAGAGGATACACCAGAGGAGGCGAGATCATGAGAGAGCGAGAGAGGGAAGAAAACGG
>SZWC01004537.1:501-30787 GCA_023375785.1 Penium margaritaceum | reverse complement strand
GCGGGGAGGAAGGGGGAAGAAAAAGCGGCGACAAGGGGGGAGGGGGGGGGACCGAGCGCCACGGGAGGGCGACCTCCCCGGAGAACGAGCGAGCAGGGAAAAAAGGCAGGGGGGGAAAACCGTGCGCCAAGAGCCACGGACGCCACGGAGGGTGGGGGTGGAGGGCAAATGCCGGCGTGGTCGGGGGAGGAGGCCACGGCGCGGGGACGAACGGGAGGGGAAGCCGGGGACGAGCAGACCGTTGCATAAACCCCACGGCAGATGCGGAAGCGGACGAGCGACGGGGGAGGAGAGGAGAGCGACCCACAGGAGGGGGAATCGTCACCGGCTTGATGCCATGTTGAAACAGGATGTCGCTAGGGTAGAGGAGAGAGGCAGAAGTTGTAAGTTTAGAAAAGAGAAGTAATTGACAACGGCAAAAGGCAGAGTATACATGGGCGAGGTGGCTCACGTAAGTGGACAGCCACCTCGCCCACCCGCTTGTGGTCGGGTTTGACCCAGACCGCTCTTTTTTCCTAAAAACATATTCAACAGCTCCCATCTCAAAGACGGGTCTCGCTGTACTAAACAACAATGTTTAACATGTATCAAGAGCAGTCACTGTGGCAGAGTCAGGAGAGTGGTCAATAGTGAGACCCATCCTGGTGCATGTACGAACAGAGAGCAGGTTGAGCTCAAGAGCAGGGACAAAGAGCACATAAGAAATGTACAAGGGGCCAGACGGACCATCAAACTGCACAACCCCAACTCCCTACACAGGCAATGACTGACCAGACCGTGTGCAAAGAGATCGAACGGACGCAACAGGACCGAGCACAACGAAGTCACTACGACGACAGGTCATGTGATGGGTGGCCCCAGAGTCAATAATCCAGGTGCCACTTGGCTCACGACTGGTCGTCGACACCGAGCAACGTGCCACAGAACACTCTGCCTCTGCTGGACGCTCAGCAGAAGACTCAGGACAACGACGAACAACACAGATCTGTGACTCGTCAAGCTAGTCGGTACTGTTAGGTCCATCCTCATCGCAAGCCAACATGGCTCCACCACAAACATCATCACGTGCAACAGATGCAGTAAGACAAACTGTGTCGGGACCACTTGGTTGTGAAAACACACTCGCACCTCCCTGAGTACGAAGCGCTAGTAGCTGACGAAGCTCGACAACTGTGCGATCTCAAGGGTCCACATCACCACTGCCGCCTAGTGAAACGGATGCGTCTGCTGTACTCGTGGTCGTGGCGCGCCCAGTCCGTGTGTCACTCGAGGAAATCTGCTACGCTGTGCTGCCTGAAGGCCGCGCATGATCCAAGTCCAGTCAAGGGGCCACTCACACTCTGTGTAGCGGTGAGCGCCTCCACAGTTGTAGCAGTGGAAAGAACATCCAGTACCACTACTCGCCGGCTGCTGCTACTGCTGCTACTGTGCCTTCCTGCATTGCTTGTTCCCCTTCTTCCCATGTGCGACCGCTACAATGCCCTGAGTGTGGCCGCTTGGAGTAGAGGAGGATGAGGAGGAAGCGGTGGAGGTGGGTCTGGTGACCTGGGACAGAGGCGTAGGAGGGGTCGCAGTCACTGCTGCAACAAGTGGACTCTGCTCATGGGCGATGGCAACCTCATGAGCCGATGTGGCCTGGATGAAGTAACTATGGGCCAAAGGAAGCAGCTGTAGTGATAGTGACAACTCAAAAAGAGCCACACGATCGAAGCTCGTAAAGAGCTTCACGTGGTCCAAATGCGCCCCCATCATGATGATGTCGAGTGCCCACAACTGCATCCCGCCACCAGTCCCAAGGCGCGTGTAAAGGCACATCGCACGCCTCTAGTCGTCAGCTACAAGCTCCGTAGGACCCTGACGGAGGGAGTGAAACTCACGTAGTTGGGGCGCCCTCGTGGCATGGGTCTCCACGGTGAGAAGTGTCAGGACCAGCTCCCAGCCCTGACATGGATGTGCTCTAGTCTCGGTCTTGGTCTCACTGAGAAAGGGTCCGAAGTCGACCACAGTCTCCCACGGCATGGCGTGGAGGAGACCGCGCATCGCTCTCGCTGCTGTCTAGACCTGGTGAGCGTTGTGGGTCTGGTACTAGTTGTGGTAGTAGGGCCAGACACCCTCATAATCGGCCCAAAGATGAAATAATGTTTTCCAACAATCGAAGCCCTCGTCGCTATCGTAACGGGGTGGAGGTGTCTCAAAGTCCTTCGGTCGCCGCTCCGTGGGGAGGGCAACCTCAGGCTCGGGAGACGGTGGACGGTGTATGAGGAGCCCACCAGTGAGGGAAACACCACCAAAGGTGAACGCTCTTGAAGGACGTGGCTGATCCTGACGGCGAGAAGGTGGCGGAGTGCGAGGCGATCCCAGACGTAACACACGGATGCGCTCCTCAAGCACACGAATCTCGTGCTCGCAAGAGTCATCCTCAATCTCCTCCTCATCCTAGGTGTGAACCTGTGATGAGTGGTGCTAAGGTCGCGATGTTGTGTAGGGTGTAGACTGCTGAGCAGATGGTGCAGCTCCAGTAGATCCTCCAGGTGGTTGCTGTGAAGCCATCGAATGACTCCGTTGTAACTCCATGATCTCCTGCAACGCGTTGGACTGCCTTTGCTGCTGCCGGCACATCTTGTCCTGCGACTAACAAAGCTCGTCGATCATGAGGGATTGCGACTGCAAACTCATAACGCCCGAAGAGGAGGAAGAGGGGTCAACCAACCCTTTGCTCTTGTCACGGACCGGCGCCATCGCAATGCTCAGTATGGGGCCAAACGTAAAAAAAATGCTCTGAACAAGAAACTGACAGCGTTTCTCGAGGAGTTGAAACGTTAAAAAAAATGACGTTTTGATCTCAAAACTGTTAACGTCAGCACAGCCTATGCTGACACTAGCGTTTTTCACGATAGCAAAAAAACGCTAGCTTTTTTGCTAGCATTTCTTACGCCAACGATTTTTTTTTGGAGGTCAGACGAACTCGCGTGACCGATGGGGGTGACCTCGTCACCCCCTGCTCACAACTGTGCAAGGGCTACGCAGGCCTGAGCACTGCCACGTAGGCTTGCGCAGTGCTTCACAATCTCTGTGCAGCTGCACAGCACTGTTGTGTAGCAGCAGTGTTGTGCAAGCCCGTCTACTACTTGCGCTACTGTAGTCGCTACCACTGCTGGAGTGCTGCTGCTGCCGCAATTGCTGTTGTCACTATAGCAGGTGCAATGCCGCTACTGCTTTGCTACTACTGCTGCGCTACTGATGTTGCTCGCGGTTCCTCCTATCGTCGCTACTGCAAGCTGCTGCCGCTGATGCGTGCTGCAATTGCTCGCAGCCGCCATCGCAAGCTGCTATTACAGGCTGCTACCCATTGTTTTTTTTCTTTTTGTGTTCAGGCTGGCAGCCAGATACGGCTGCTACTGCCACCCGGTGCTGCTACTGCTAACCGGCATGGCTGCTAGATCTCGTCACTACCGCAGCTCCACTTGTTACGGTGGTGGCAATTGTGTGGTGACGTCGCTACTGCTAATGTTGGCTGCAACGGGTCCCAAGATGTGGCGGCGATGGTGACTCTCACTACTACTACCGGTGCTGCATCTCTGCGGCGCAGCTCAGCGAGAGAGGTCTCACTACTCCAATACCATGAGAAATTGCTAGGAAGCTTCCTAACCTTGCTACTGTTGATGCTCACTCTCAAGAGGGCAAAGTGAACTCGGGGTCGATACGTCGTGACCCAGACTGATGACTTCACCTGGATGCGGTGGGTCTATAGCATGCGCCATAAGAGTGACGCCGCTCTTGCGGTTTGTCTCTGGCCAGTGATGGCTGAGCGTTAGTCTCACCACATGATGCACACCTTCCGCTCGGATCGTAGCAGCAAGTTCCTTGGTGAGATGGACAGCTTCTTTGCCGAGCAGGGGATCTTTCACCAGGTCTCCGCTCCTGCTACTCCTCAACATAACAGTGTTTCTGAGCGTTGGAACCGCACCATGGAGGATGCGGTTCACGCTATGCGGTCTGAGTGCGATCTTCCGGAGTCCTTCATTTTTCAAGGCTTTGCCTACATGACTTGGGTATGGAACCGCCTCCCGCATGGTCCTCTTCCGGACCACGTCACACTGTATGAGCTCTGGTTTGGTCACCGTGCTGACTTGCGCCTCGCTCGCGTCTGGGGATCCTTGGCTTCTGTGTGGTACACTGAGGACCAGCAGGGGTCCAAGGTCTCACCGTGCGGTCGCTTGTGCGCCTTCATTGGTGTTTCCCCGCGGTCGAAGGCATGGAGTTTTTGGGACCATACTCGTCATCGCATTGTTGAGTCCTGCGACGCGCTCTTCTTTGAGTCCCTCACCTACCGTGATCTGACTTCGATCACGTCGCTGTCCGTCACACATGCTCCCACGTGTGAGGTTTCTCGACGGATGGGGGAGTCTACGCCTGCCAGTACCGATCGCCAGGCTGATGGGTCCGTTCCAGCTCCCTCCACCTCTCCGGCGCTTGGTGACTCACCGATCATCACTGTCGGTCCAGAGATCTCTCCAGCAACGACGGCTTCTACCCCTGCCCCTTCACGCCCCACAGGTACCCATGATCTTGTACCTGTGCGTACTCCTGCGATCGTACCTGGGTGTGCCTGCCTCCATGCGTGAACCTGCCTCACCTGCTCCTACTGTCACACTAAGCCCTGTGTCTCCCACACCCGCATCTCCTCGCACGGCGTCACCAGCTCCCTTGCCTCAGTCCTCCCCAGCTACGATTGTGCCCGTTCCTGAGCCGGAGGTGCGCCCCTCGAGCCCGGGTTACTCCCGTGAGCCTGGCGGTCACCTTTGGCCATTGGACTCCGGAGCTCAGCAAGTGTCTAGTCATGGGCCCTGGCAATCTACACGCAGCATCGTGAGTGGTGATCCCGGCACAAAGGCCCTAGGCCTCAGTGTCCGCACAAAGTACACAAAGGTACATCAGACGTGTCCCGTGGGGCACGACCTCGTCACTCGTGAGTTTCATATTGCTTGTGATGCAGCAGCCGATCTTGTGGTTGTCAGACCTAGCCCTGAGGCGTGCGCTCTTGCCACGCAGAGCTCTCCCTCTATGGCGCCTGACCCCGGCACACAGAGAGAAGCTCTCTCGTCACAGGATGCTAACGTGTGGCGTGCTGCTTGCGAGGATGAGTTCCACGCCATCCGAGAGCACGGGATTTACGAGCCAGTTGACCTTCCACCTGGGAGGAAGGCTATTCAGGTCAACTGGGTCTTTCGCAAGAAGGTGAAGCCGGATGGCTCACTGGAACGCCACAAAGCTCGCTTGGTCATCAAGGGGTACCCTCAGATTGAGGGCATTGATTACACTAAAACCTTTGCCCCTGTCTGTCGCATGACCTCAGCTCAAGTTCTGTTCGGTGTAGTGGCTCAACATGATTGGGAAGTGCACCAGATAGATGTGAACAATGCGTTTCTCCATGGCTCTCTTGATGAGGAGATTTATGTGGCTCAGCCACCCGGCTTTGACGACGGTGACAAGGTATGGCGCTTGCGCAAGTCCTTGTACGGCCTCAAGCAGTCTCCTTGGTGTTGGAACCAGGAGATCACTGGCACCCTGACTCGTGCGGGACATGTACAGAGCGAGGGAGATCCCTCTCTCTTCATCCGATAGACGCCTCAGTGATTCACCGCCATCCTGGTCTATGTCAACGACTTCTGATCGCGTCTCCTTCATTGGAAGCTATGAAGGAGGCCAAGGCTTTCCTCCAGACTGCCTATAGGATGAAGGACCTTGGTCCTACAACGGAGTTTCTTGGCATGGAGATTGTGCGAGATCGCAGACGTTGCACTCTACTACTACATGAGGCCCGATACGCACGTTTTGTGGGGTAGCGCTTCATTGACCTTCTCAGCGCAGTGCCCACGGCTTCCACACCTCTTACGCCTAACAGGCAGGATGCCCTAAAGGTTGATGATACCACACAGCTGGGAGAGACAGTGGATGTGACCCTGTACCTCTGTCTCATCGGATTTCTGATGTACCTTACCACTACCACACGTCCTGACATTGCATCTGCCATCAACCTCCTTGCCCATTTTTTGCAGGCTCCATGCACTAGAGCCCTTCACGCAGCTGTGCGAGTGGTACGGTACGGGTCTCCACATCGTACCTCCGACTCTGCATTCGCCGGCAGTGTTCGGTGGTTCTTGACGGCTACACCGACAGCGACTAGGCCAGAAGCCAAGATGGGCGTTGTCGCACCGGTTACGTGTTTCTGCTCGAAGGGACCACTATGTCCCGACGCAGCGGGAAGCAGGGCTGCATTGCACGTAGCTCATCGGAGGCAAAGTGTGTTGCTTTGGGTGCAGGGGCGGCTGAGGCAGTATGGCTACAATGCCTCTTTCATGAGCTTGGCCAGTCAGTACCCGCCATTGTGCTTCGTTGCGACAACCACAGTGCTCTTGCCATTGCGGAGAACTCTAGTGTGTTTCATGCTCACACAAAGCACATTGCGGTTGAGCACCACTTCGTGCGTGATCTGGTGGAGCGACACGTGATCTCCGTCATTTGGGTTGGAACTGACATGCAGCGTGCTGACTTCTTGACGAAGGCACTGGCACGCGCAAAGTCCGTGGTGGCCATTCGTTCTGTTGGACTTCGCCCCTTGCCTCAGAGTGGTTGAGTATGGGGTGTGTCAGTGTCCGTGTCACATTTGCCGTTGCACTTGTTTCTTGTATTCATCTCACTGATGCACGTGTATGGACAGGCGTACCATCGGGTCATGGGAGAGTGTCGTGATTTGTGACGTTCCTGTCAACCTGTACAGTTTCCTGTGACCACTTGGTCATGTCCATACTCATGCAAATCCCTCATGCGGACCCTGGAGGCACCGGTGCGTCAACTGGTGACGGAATACCATCCTAGAGCTGACTGAAGACCGTTCCATAGCTCATGACGCTACCCGGGACCTCCTGCAGTTTTTTTGCAGCTCACAGAAGTTTATCGGTGGGCTGGCCGTGGGTCCGATTTGCATGTTTTTGTATTGTGTGTCTATCGCTTGATGCCGAATGCATGCATGTGACCAGTCATAGCATCCGGCTTTTGATTCTACACGTCTAGGTTCAGACGGCGTAGCGTTCTGATATGTCTGCGCAGAGTTACGGCCAAAACAGTTGTGTTGGGCCAGTATTAGGACAGATCTTGCACTGCCGCGTGCGACACCCGTCGTGCATTGCGACAGGTACTTATGCCATGGACCTGTCATTTGTCATCTCTCTCTACAAATGCTATTGAAGCATTCTGACACTTTGCCTTGTGTCTCCTAGCTAGACCCTTACGAGTGCGTGCACGACTTGTGACTATCATCACCGTCTGACCAAGCACTGACGCCTAGTCAGTGGCTGTGTCGTTAGGAAGCTTCCACACATCTTCTCAGTGGTGACACTGTCCAGTCAGCTGGCACACTAGCAAGCAAGCGAGTGGAAGAAACTGCAAGGATCAGGCTAGGGAGACACGCAAAGTCACATAAGCTCCAATAGCTTAGTAATGCAAGAAGAAATGACAACTGTCAAACACACAGCATAAATACCTGCCGCGGCACACGGGGGGTGACGCATGCGGCAGTGTCGGTTTGTCCTAAAACCTGTTAATAAAACACTGTTTTGGTCGCAACTCTGTGCACAGGCATCCAAACTCAACACTTTCTGAACCTAGAGATGCATAATCTTGAGCCGGCCGCTACGAGTGGTCACACGCACAAGTCCGGCATCGATCGGTGGACAGATAATGCAAAACATGCAAATCAAGCTCGAGAGCCAGTCCACCGAGAAAACTCTAGCGTCTGCAGAAAAGCTGCAAAGCACCCCAGCAAACACCCGAGACGTTGTGGCAGTCGTCTGGCCGTTGCTGGTGGATGGATCCACCAACCATCAGTGCTCCGACGGCAGCTGGGCCCGCATCACGGATCTGCACGAGCATGGACATGGCCGAGTGGTCACAGTAATTTGTACAAATGGACGGAAAGAACTCACATTACAATAACTCGACCGTGATATAGCACCTCATGCCCGATTTCACCATGCTCGAGCAAGGACATGCATCCTTATTAGAGCATGGTGAAGCTAGTGGGTGAATGGGGTTTTTTTACCGGTCTGGGGCCGATGGGGCTTATTGTTCCAAGTTCGGGGTACATGAGGGTCAGTGGTGAAAATATAAGGGGTAATGGGCATTATTATTGTTTGAGAATATGTGATGTTTATGTGCGGTCATACCTTGTCCAAAGCACCATGCAATCCACAAGATAGAATTCTACATTTTGTATTATTGGCGATGACTGGTTCTATTTTGTGAAGTACCCATTTGTTTTCTGAAAACTGGCAAGGAAAAGTACTTTTGCCAAAATTCCCCTGTAAAATCAAGTTTTTGAAAAGATGCAAGGAAGCTTCCTAGCAACACTCCCGTTGACCAGGCGTCAGTGCCTGATCAGACGGTGACGACAGTCACAAGTCGTGCACGCAACGGCAAGAGTTTGGCTAGGGGACACAAGGCAAAGTGTCAGTATGCTTCAATAGCATTTGCAGAGAGANTGTTTTCTGAAAACTGGCAAGGAAAAGTACTTTTGCCAAAATTCCCCTGTAAAATCAAGTTTTTGAAAAGATGCAAGGAAGCTTCCTAGCAACACTCCCGTTGACCAGGCGTCAGTGCCTGATCAGACGGTGACGACAGTCACAAGTCGTGCACGCAACGGCAAGAGTTTGGCTAGGGGACACAAGGCAAAGTGTCAGTATGCTTCAATAGCATTTGCAGAGAGAGATGACAAATGACAGGTCCATGGCATAAATACCTGCCGCGGCGCACAGCGGGTATCGCACGCGGCGGTCCAAGAGTTGTCCTAAAACCGGCCCAAAACCAATGTTTTGGCCATAACTCTGTTCACACATGTCAGAATGCTACGCCGTCTAAACCTAGATGTGCAGGATCACAAGACGGACGCTACGACTGGTCACATGCATGCATCTATCATCAAATGGTGGACACGCAATGCAAAAACATGCAAATCAGGCTCATGGCCAGTCCGTCGAAAAGACTCCTGCAAGCTGCAGAAAAACAGCAGGGAGTCCCAGCAGTGTCCGGGGCTCTGGAACGGTAGTCGGCCAGCTCCAAGGTGGTAGTCCGCCGCCATTCGTCACACCGGTGTCACCAGGGCCCGCCTCAGGGATCTACACGAGTATGGACACGGCCGAGTGGTCACAGTAGACTGTACAAGAACGTCACAAATCACAACGCTCCCCCATGACCCGATGGTACGCATGTCCATACACGTGCAGCACTGGGACAAGTACAATAGTGAGTGTAAAACAGACGGGACACGGACACACATCCCACACTCAACCACCCTCAGGCATGGGGCGAAGCCCAATAGAAAAAATGGCCACCAGGAACTTTTCGCAACCTAGTGCCTTTGTCAAGATATCAGCACGCTGCATGTCAGTTCCAACCCACATGACGGAGATCACGTGTCGCTCCACCCAATCACGCACAAAGTGATGCTCAACCACAATGTGCTTCGTGCGAGCGTGAAAGACACAGGAGTTCTCCGCAATGGCGAGAGCACTCTGGTTGTCGCAACAAAGTACAATGGGAGGTACTGACTGACCAAGCTCAAGAAACAGGCGTTGTAGCCATACCGCCTCAGCAGGCCCTACGACCAATGCAACGTACTCTACCTCCAACGAGCTACGTGCAATGCAGCCTTGCTTTGCGCTATGCCAAGACAGAGCGGTACCGCCGAGCAAGAACACGTAGCCAGTATGGCTGCGTCCATCTAGGCTCCAGGCCCAGTCGCTGTCAGTGTAGCCGTCAAGGACCATCGAACACTACCGACGAAAGCAGAGTCCAAGGTACAGCGTGGAGACCACGTACCGCACCACTCGCACAGCCACGTGAAGGGCTCTGGCACATGGAGCCTGCGAGAACTGAGCGAGGAGGTTGACAGCAAAAGCGATGTCACAACGTGTGGTAATGGCCAGATACATCAAAGATCCGTTGAGACGTAGGTACAAGGTCAAGTCCACTGCCTTCCCAAGCTGTGTGGGATCATCCACCTTCAGGGCATCCTGCCCATCGGGTGTAAGAGGTTTGGAAGCGGTGGGCACTGCACCAAGGAGATCGGTGAAACGCTCCCCCACAACTCATTCGTATCGGGCCTGATGAAGCAACAGAGTCCGACGTCTGTGATCTCGCACGATCTCCATACCAAGAAACACCGATGCAGGACCGAGGTCCTTCATCCTGTAGGAAATCTGAAAGACAGCCTTGGCCTCATTCACGGCCTCCAGGGACGGAGACGAATCAGAAGGTCGTCAACATAGACCAAGAGGGCGGTGAACCGCTCGGGTGTTGGTAGGATGAAGAGAGAGGGATCTGCCTCGCTCTGTACATATCCCGCACGAGTCAAAGTGGCGGTGATCTCCTGGTTCCAACACCGCGGAGACTGCTTGAGGTCGTACAAGGACTTGCGCGAGCGCCAGGCCTTGTCATCGTCCTGAAAGCCTGATGGCTGAGCCACGTAAATCTCCTTATCCAGAGAGTCATGGAGGAACGCATTGTTCACGTCCATCTGGTGCAGTTCCCAGTCATGCTGAGCCACTACACCAAACAGAGCTCGAGCTGACGTCATGCGGTTGATAGGGGCAAAAGTATCAGTGTAAACAACGCCCTCAATCTGAGAGTACCCGTTGACGACCAAGCGGTCCTTATAGCGTTCCAGTGAGCCATCCAGCTTCACTTTCTTGCGAAAGACCCACTTGACTTGAATAGCCTTTCTCCCAGGCGGAAGGTCGACAATCTCCTAGACTCCATGCTCTCGGATAATGCAAAGCTCATCCTTGCAGGCAGCGTGCCAAGAATGAGCATCCTATGATGAGAGAGCTTCCCCTAGGGTGCTTGGGTCGGGCGCCATAAAGGGAGAGCTCTGCGTGGCAAGGACACATGCCTCGGTGCTAGGCCTGATGACCAAAAGGTCAGCTGTTGCATCACAAGCAATATGGAACTCACGAGTGACAAGATGATGCCCTACGGAGCATGCTGGATGTACCTCTGTGAGCTCAATACAGACACTCTCGCCTAGGGCCTTTGTGCCGGGGTCACCACTCGCGATGCTGCGAGAGGGGCGCCTGGGTGCGGGGCCCAACTCTCGCTAAGCTCCGGAATCCAATGGTCGAAGACGGCCACCGGGCTAACGGAGTAACCTGAGCTTGAGGGGTGTACCTCAGGCTCAGGGACAGGCATGACCACAGCTGGTGGGGGCTGAGGCAAGGCACCCGGTGATGTCGTGTGAGGAGATGCGTGTGTGGGGAACACGGGGCTGGGTGTGATAGCAGGAGCAGGCAAGACTGGACCTGACAGACAGGCAGGAGTGCCAGCAGACGCAAGTAGAGGAGTAGGCGAGACTAGACCAGACATTGAAACACGAGTGCAAGTAGACGCAGGTACTGGCGCAGAAGTAGGTGCGGGAACAGAAACAGGGGCACCTGTGGGGCGTGAAACAAGCTGTAGGGGCGAGGTCTCTGGACCGACAGCGATGATTGCCGAGTCATCAAGGGTCGGAGACCGAGAGGTGAAGGGGGCTCGAACGGACACATCAGCCTGGTGAGAGGTGCTCACTGGCGTAGAATTCTCCCCCATCCACCGAGAACCCGCACAGGTAGGAACATGTGTGGCGGAGAGTGTCGTGATCGAAGTCAGGTCACGGTAGGTGAGAGACTCGAAAAAGAGCGCGTCGCGTGACTCAATGATGCGACAACGAGTAGGGTCCCAGAAGCGCCAGGCCTTCAACCGCGGGGAAATGCCTACAAAGGCACACAAGCGGCCCTGAGGTGACACCTTGGACCCCTCCTGGTCCTCGGTGTACCACACGGAGGCCAGGGATCCCCAGACGCGAGCGAGACAAAGGTCAGCACGGTGTCCAAACCACAGCTCATGCGGTGTAATACCGTACTGCCAGGCATATTCGTCTATAAAAATTATTTTATCCCGTTCAAGCGTTCCACCAAAAATTCTAAGGCTGATGGACGAATTCCTTCAGAAATTATATTTCGCAGAGTTTAGCATGAGTCGGGTTCAAATCAGGTCTTTCTGAACATGATGAACTTGACCGGTAAAAAAAGCACATCTCAAGACAGGTGCTGACCCGCGTTCCAAGCCCACGGGCCACCATCTGTTGCTATCGTGACGTACGACTTCACCTCAGGTCCAAACTTTTGGAAGTTTGAACCGAGGTTGCCGACCAACAAGGCCGACATGTCCCTTCGCTAGTCCGCGGATCTGAATCGTGGATGAATATGAACGTTCCATTATTTTTGGTGAAGGCAAATGAACGGCTCCTAAATAAACTCAAAAGCAACCAAAATTGGGAGAATATAAGAACCACAAAAAAATTAACCAAAAAGTGGACGAATATGCGTGGCAGTACGGTATGGTCTAGAAGCGGACCGTGCGGGAGGCGGTTCCAGACCCAAGTCATGTAAGCGAAACCCTCAAAGACAAAGGACTCAGGGAGACCGCACTCATACCGCATAGCACGAACCGCATTCTCCATGGTGCGGTTCCAGCGCTCGGAAAATTCATTTTGCTGAGGGGTAGCAGGAGCGGCGACCTAGTGGAAAATTTTGTGCTCAGCAAAAAATCCGTCCATCTCGCCAAGGAACTCACCACTGTGATCTGAGCGGAAATTATGTAGTGTGTGACGTGACTGACGCTCAGCCATCACTAGCCAGAGTCGAACCGCAAGGGCGGCGTCGCTCTTCTGACGCAGACAGTAGACCCACCGCATCCGGGTAAAGTCATCAGTCAAAGTCAGAACATACCGGCCCCGATCAGATAGGGACTCGACCGGAAGAGGACCGAGAAGGTCTGAGTGAACTAGCTCAAGAGGCTGAAGTGCCCGGGAACGAGAGTCAGGGTAGGTGCATTGGTGCATCTTCCCCTGAGCGCAAAAGAGACAGTCGGTCTTGAGTGGCTTCTCGAAAGAAGCCGCGTCAAGACCAAGAGCTGGCCGTGTCCGAATGAGCTTTGATACGGTATCGGAGCCCACGTGACACAGACGGCGATGAAGCAACCGCTGGTGTTTCGGAGAAAAAACACCAATGACAAAGACCCGGCCAGAGGAGGAAGGAGAGCAAGGGGAGGAGGTCCGAGAGACGCGATACATATCATCTACGATTGAGGCACGAAGGACAACACTGCGAGAATCAGTTGGAGTCATAGTCGCTGAGTCTGCGGAATGCTCCACAGAGAGACCGATCAGTGTGCATGCACGCACAGAAAGTAGGATCAGCTCAAGATCAGGCACAAACAACACGTCGGAAAAGTACAAGGGGCCAGAGGGACCGTCGAAACATACAACCCCAACACCGTGGACTCGCAAGGACTGACTAGAGCCTGTACGAATGGAACGGACAGACGTGACACGACCGAGAACAACTACTTCGACACGTAATGTGATGAGTGGCACCAGAATCGATGATCCAAGTGCCACCAGAGTCACGACTGGTGGACGTCACTGCACAACGGGCAATGGAACACTTGGCATCAGAGGGACGCTAAGCCGTCAGTGGGGAGGAACGACGCAGGGCACAAAGATGAGACTCATGAACCAAATCTGTACAGTCAGGCCCATCATCATCACATGCTGACTTTGCTCCCCCACACGCATCGTCACGAGCCACAAGAACGGACGCCTGGAAGGGGATAGTCACCGCGATAGTTGGGTGACAATCGTATTGGAGGAAACCGAGGAGATCTGGTGCCCTTCTGCAGCTGACGGAGGTGCTCCTGAAGAACTCGAATCTCATGATCCGGGGAGTCGCCTGTCATGCCTGGCATGAATGGATCATCATCCAGGAGGTCATGAGGTGGTGGGTCAGCTCTAGCTCTTGTCACGGGTGCCTGAGCCGACTGCTGTGTAGAGACCGCGACGCCGGCAGCAACCTCGGAAATCTGCTGTGGGACCGTGGACTAGGCACGCAGAAGCTCAGTAAGCGTGCGGATGGCATCAGTCTGCTCCCGCTGTAGGTGACGCATCTCATCCTACTGGCTGCGCACGTCCTCAATGGCCTACGAGCGTGGGCTCAAGACCCCAAAAGAAGAGGAGGAGGGATCACCTGTCCCCTTCTCCTTGTTGTTAGACGAGTTCATGTCCCCTCTCAATATGGGTCAACAGGTCAGGTTTGTTGGATTGCAAAAGCGTCGGCATTTCTCAAGGAGTTGAAACGATGGCAATTTTCAACTGTCCGGCCAAGAATTTGTTTAAGTATGGTGCCGACGTCAGCAGGCGGTTGCTCACATCAGCAAAACCTGATGACGTCAGCAAGCAAAAATGCTAGCGTCAGCTCGACCCCCCTTTTACTTTTTTCTCTTTTACGGTTCTGCGCGAGGGTGCAGCCGCTCCACAACGGCTGTACAAAAGCTGCCCACAAGCTACGTAGCAGCTTTCGCTCAGCTGCTACTACAGCTATGCTGTCAGCTGTAGCAGCAATTGCGTGGCTCCATGCGCAACAGTGGCAGCAGCGGCTGCGTAATACCACTGCTGCTGCTGCGTGCTGCGGCTGCTGCTTGCTGCCGCCCCCGCGCGCTGCTGTTGCTGCCCCTGTTGTGCTGTTGTAGCTACAGCTGTTGCTGCTCTGCTGCTACCTTCGCGACTGTCGCTGCTGCTGCTGCGTTGCTGTTGCCGCCGCTGCTATTGTTCTCATGCTGCCGCCGTTGCTGCCGCTGCGCTGCTATTGCCGCGGCCGCCGCTGTGGCTGCGGACGGCGGCTGCACTCGCTACAGCCGCCACGCACTGTTGTAGCTGCTACTACGATGATGTTGCTGCCGCTGTTTCTGCTCCTCCTCTGATGTTATGCTGGTGCTAGCACGGTGGCAACGCCGCTGCTACGGTCTCACGTGATGGGTGTGGGCTGCGTCGACGGCGACCGGGTGTCTTCGACAGGCCCCAGTGGATCTGCTGTAGCGGTGACTCTCACTACTACTGCTCTGCTACGTCTCTGTTGTGCAGCTTTCTGAGAACTGTCTCACTGGCTCTGATACCATGAAAAGATGCAGGGAAGCTTCCTAGCAACACTCCCATTGACCAGGTGTCAGTGCCTGACAGGGCCAAAAAATTCGCTCAGCGGAGTTTTTGTTAACAATTTTATTAGTGAAATATTAAGCGTATGATTGAATTAAACGCTGAATTTTCTAGCCAGAGTTGGGAAATTTAAATTAAAAATTTTAACTTAAATTCAAAGTTTTCAGTTGTTTTATTCCCACACTTTCCACCATATGTCATCGGAACTAGGTCAGCCTGCCCAAATTCAAACCTTCCCTTCATCGTACCAGCATATGAACATGGATAGAATAGGGGTCTACCAAACATAACCGAACTTGAGAAGAGCGACAGTTGAAAGGACATTGGAAAGGAAGAAAGTCTTCCATAAATAAAGGTTGTCATACATCCACATGGACTGCAAACCCAATGCAGTCCAGATCCAAATGGAAATCCTTCTCCAAGGAAGGCTCTATTGGAAGACAGCTCCACTTCTTCCAATCAATCTTTGCCACATCTGATGGTGGGTCCTCCTCCTCCTCTGGCTCCCGCTCTTGCCCCTCCTTCTCGTCATCCGAGGACACTTGTTCATCCTCTTCCCCGCCCCCCCTCATCCTCATCCTCCTCATCATGAATGAGCGCAAGACGGCACCGCGGAGGTGCTTGAGAGCCGGCGGGTGTTGGTGTCCCGGCTGCTGCTGTGGATGAAAGTGGTGTTGCTGCAACGCTTCTGCCTGTGCCTGCA
The DNA here is from genome assembly GCA_023375785.1 of Penium margaritaceum. Classification (NCBI taxonomy): domain Eukaryota; kingdom Viridiplantae; phylum Streptophyta; class Zygnematophyceae; order Desmidiales; family Peniaceae; genus Penium; species Penium margaritaceum. Next base: position 15,002 of record SZWC01004537.1, on the reverse strand, counting down.
GCATTTGAAGCAAAAGCAACACTTGACACACCACTGCTTGTGGCTGCATCTCAAGCCAGGTTTATTGATCTCACCACAGTTGCATCTGTAATGACAGCCATCGAGAGTAGCTGCTCCGCGCGATGGTTAGCCGCCTTGCGCTCTTGCAGCAGCCACTCGTATCTCTTGGCGGTAACCCTGTTCACAACACTCTTGCCCATCTGTGTCAGCTTCTCCAAACCCAAACTGCCATGTCCTTTCGGCTGCAGCAGCCCCAACTGGCTCCACCCTCGCTCACAATCTGACACCGCAACACACCGCTGCAAGATGCGGACAGCCCAATCCTGCAAAGCCGTTGCGTCATCACCGTAGAGAGACCGCCATTCAGCCACCTCTATCTCCCTTGCCTTCACAAGCCGCTCCACACACATGATGGCAAGATCACTCCCAAATGAGCCCGTCCTCATCCTAAACTGATGCCTGGCAACCTTGTACTGCCGCTGCAGTGTCAACCTCTTGCCTGGGTTGGGCTCAACGTGGTCAAAAACTTTCCTCCAGTCCGCGCTCATCTCACTCTCATTCATGGGTTCGTCCCACAAGGCTGGGTTCAGCAGCCTCCCCACGGAGTGAAGAGGGCTCTATATCGCTGGCCTTTCTGGCGGTTGCCCATCCCACCGCTTCTGCAACGCGAGGCACACTGCATCCACAAAGTCCTCTGCTGCCCTGAAAGGTGCATGAACTGCAGCACCAGCCGCAGCACCCGCCGCAACACCTGCCGGAGCACCACGTTTAGCACCAGCCCCAGCACCAGCCGCAGCACCCTCAACTGTCGAAGTAGCCGCCGTTGCTCCCGCACCTGGACCTGCAGTCCCAGCCCCACCCTAAGCCCATTCAGGACGCACCTCATGATCCACACAAAGAACAGAAGCAGCCTCCTCTGCAGCATTGCGCAGTTGCTCCGTGTATTCAATCATGTCGTGGTACAACCAGGGCATGTATTCCCTGGTTGTGTCCACATGGCAAATCATGTCGTACAAGGACTTAGAGACAGCCTTCACAGCAGCGCATCGGTTCCAGAAACTGGCGTTCAACACAACAGACTGCACCCACTTCCCCCTCGGTTCTAAACACACCGGCGTCCGGCCCCACTCTGTGCTTGCCACCATGACACGCAGCGGGTCCTCACAGATCAGAAACCTGTCCAGCATGATGTACTGTGTCCCAAACCTGGTTGGACCGGGTTTGAGCAGATCCAGCTTGCTGAACACAGTCCTGAACAGCCCAGCAACTGTCCCATGCCGCTTCACAAACAACACAACCTGGCTGACCTGACGCAGAGTGAGAGCACACTCCGGCATCTTACCCATGACATCCTCAATGCATAAATCCAAGCAGTGTGCAAGGCAGCGGCTGAAAATGATCCATGGAAACTCTGGCCGCAAGATGTCAACAGCACGATTGCAGTTTGTAGCGTTGTCTATGACAACCTGCAAGACACGGCTTGGACCAACAGCCTTGAAGCTTTCCCGCAGAAAGTTGGCAATGTACTCCCCTGTTTTCCGCTCAACTTTGTCTGCATCTGCAAGGATGTACACCCATCCAGTGGCAATTGAACCAGCCATGGCCATGGTGATGGCCCGAACCCGGCGTTCGGTCCATCCGTCGCTTTGCAATGTCACCATGGTGGTGTTCCACTCGTTGTCCAGGCATGCGATGAGCTTCTCGGTGTCGGTGATGTACTTGTTGAGGAGGGGCCCTCCGACCTTGTAGGCTGAGGGCACCTTCCACCGGGGGCCATGCCAATCTNATCTGCAAGGATGTACACCCATCCAGTGGCAGTTGAACCAGCCATGGCCATGGTGATGGCCCGAACCCGGCGTTCGGTCCATCCGTCGCTTTGCAATGTCACCATGGTGGTGTTCCACTCGTTGTCCAGGTGTGCGATGAGCTTCTCGGTGTCGGTGATGTACTTGTTGAGGAGGGGCCCTCCGACCTTGTAGGCTGAGGGCACCTTCCACCGGGGGCCATGCCAGCGCCCTCATAAAATCCAAGCCCTCCTTGCTCTTTGCATGCGTGAACGGCAAGTGTTCGGCCATCGTCATGGCCGTGAACTTGTCGTTCAAGTCCTGCAGCCCCTGCTTCACCGTCATCTCGTCCATGGTGGTCTGGCGACGCTTCGTCAAGATGGAAGGGCTGCTCCTCGACCCTTGCGGCCGGCCTTGCGGCTTCCTCTCAGCGTGTCCGCCGATAGAGCTGCTTGATGTCCCCCCCCCTCCCCCCCCCGTGGATGCAGGGTTCGGATTCCCTCTGAATCCTAAGAAGCTCTTGCTGCCGCAATTGGTCAGCGTTTGGGTGTGTGCATACCTAGATGTCCACCTTGTTCACCGCCTTCTTGTATTGGCGGTACACTTCCCCCATGATGTGTTCTTCAAAGCGGGAGGCGTTGTCGGGGACGACTTTGCTGCACCAGTTACACATGTACTCGCCCTTCTTCTCTGTGGCTCTGAAGTATGCCCTCCATATGGAGGGAGTCCTGCCCATGTTGCTCACCGTGCCTGCCTGATGGTGTGCAAGCTAACTAATGCTGAAAAAAGCGAGAGCCCAGAGTAGCATAAATCTTGGCGGCGGAGGCTTAATTGGGGACTGGCGGCGGCGTGCGTAACGGGTGCAGTCCATAGTGGCATGTCCAGTTCGCCGCAAGATGTAGGAAGTGGTCTTTCCATTGCACTAGGTTGAACTGCCAACCGCACGAAACATATTGCGCGTAGCGAGCAACCCCAAGGCGACGAGCGCGATCCTCGGCAAAGGGGGTGAAGACCCTGGTCGATGTTGCGAGCAGTCAAAATTCATTCGGCAGGGTCGATCTCGGGCCCTCATCATTTTTTGTAGAATCCACATCCATTTCTGGAGGAGTTGGAAGGTCAACCGGAGTGAGATTAAAACATTTAGCGTAAAATTCGCTATTTTACTAACCGAAAAATTTGGTGAACGAAAAATACAGTATGTAAGTTGAATTAAACGCCGAATTTCTTAGCCCTGGTGCCTGATCAAATAGTGTCGACAGTCACAAGTCGTGCACGCAACAGCAAGAGTTTGGCCAGGGGACACAAGGCAAAGTGTCTGAATGCTTCAATAGCATTTGCAGAGAGAGATGGCAAATGACAAGTTCATGGCATAAATACCTGCCGCGGCGCACAGCGGATGTCGCACGCGGCGGTCCAAGAGTTGTCCTAAAATCGGCCCAAAACCATAGTTTTGGCCAGAACTCTTTGCACACATGTCAGAATGCTACACCGTCTGAACCTAGACGTGCAAGATCACAAGACGGACGCTACGACTGGTCACATGCATCCATCTATCATCAAACGGTGGACACGCAATGCAAAAAACATGCAAATCGAGCTCATGGCCAATCCGTCGAAAAGACTCCTGCAAGCTGCAGAAAAACAACAGGGAGTCCCGGCAGTGTCTGGGGCTCTGGAACGGTAGTTGGCCAGCTCAAGCTGGTAGTCCGCCGCTAGTCGTCGTACCGGTGTCTCCACGGCCTGCCTCGGGCATCAGCACGAGTATGGACACGGCCTGTGAGAGTGGGTGCTCTCTGGAGATTGAGCCTTGGTGTGTGGAGAGCACAGTCGCAGCGGAAAGATAGACTTGGAGATGGATGGAAGCCAAAGCTGGAAAATACAGGTTAATGAGATTGAAATGAGTACAGGGTATTTATACTGTCCGGCTGGCTAGCCCATACCTCAGCCTACTGCTTTCCTAGCTTGCTACGACAAGCTACTTGCACCGGAACTCGGTGCTCTGCTTGCACCTGAACCTGGTGCTCTACTTGCACCTAATGCCTAGTGCGAGAAGTCCCCAGCCGTCGATCGTCGAGATCGACGGTCAATCTTGTCTCTCGGCAAGCCGCCTCGTTGCTCCCGTATGCCTCCCGGGGGTGGATCTGGTCACCGTGTTGCGCACGCCACCGGGAGTACTGCGACCGTCGCACGGTCGCAGCCACCGTTCTGCTGTCGCCGTTGACAACCGCTGTTGCCGGGAGCTCCCGGCGGCGCGCTCCCCCCGGCGAATAGCGTATCCGTTACGCTTTTCACCGAGGGGGCGAAAGCCACCCTCGCGTGGCGGTTATGGAACGCCGCGTGGGGGTAGCGTGCGAAACAGCCCCCTAGCGCCGACGTGACCCTCACGTCAGCGCTTGCTTGCTCACTACTCCTTCTCGCGTCCGTGCATCCCCGCATCCGCACAGTCGCGGTCGAGCGGAGGTGAGCTCGACCGCGAGCCAAATCTCCGAAAAACGGAAAATGGCCCATATGCCCCCAAATCCTCTGTGAGACCCCGAGTATGCCAGAAAAAAGGGGCACCTCGTTACATTCACCCCCCTCCCCCGTCGGAGGCGCGACGTCCCGGAGCGCCTGAGGTACTCTTGGAGAACAGTGTTGGTACCACCAATGTGGAAGTTGGCCTCTGGCTCCCAAGAGTTGTGCTCCGCCGGGTACTCCTTCCACTGCACCAGAAACTCACGCCATCCTCCCCTCTGGCGGTCCGCAAGAATCTTTTCCACCTCAAAATCCTCACTTCCTTCAACCCGGACAGCAGGAGGTGGAGCTGTCCCGCGACCCTGGAAGAATGTGTTGGGGTCGCGGTAGGCACGAAGCAGGGAGATGTGGAACACCGGATGGATGGTGTAGTGAGCTGGCAGCTCCAGCTTGTATGAGACGGCCGACCGCTTCTCTAGAACGTGGAACGGACCCGCCCATCGCGGTTTTAGCTTTGGACTCCCAACTCCCATCAGCTACAGATTAGCAGAGTTCAGTATCACCTGATCTCCCACTTGGAACTCCTCCGTAGAGCGATGCTTATCAGCCTGCCGCTTCTGCTACTTTTGTGCCTTCCACAGTCGTTGCCACACTACGTCCCAAGTGGTGGCAAACCCTTCAGCAATCTGCTGCACAGCCAGAAGAGATGTTGCCGTAGCAAGGGCGGCTGGGCTCAGTGGCTGGTGGCCATAGACCACCTCAAACGGTGACTTTCCTGTTGATGCTGACACCGTTGAGTTGTAGGCAAATTCTGCCATCCCGNTTAGCAGAGTTCAGCATCACCTGATCTCCCACTTGGAACTCCTCCGTAGAGCGATGCTTATCAGCCTGCCGCTTCTGCTACTTTTGTGCCTTCCACAGTCGTTGCCACACTACGTCCCAAGTGGTGGCAAACCCTTCAGCAATCTGCTGCACAGCCAGAAGAGATGTTGCCGTAGCAAGGGCGGCTGGGCTCAGTGGCTGGTGGCCATAGACCACCTCAAACGGTGACTTTCCTGTTGATGCTGACACCGTTGAGTTGTAGGCAAATTCTGCCATCCCGAGCTTCTCCTCCCAACCCTCTCCATCCGGTGGGACCATGCACCGTAGTAGTTGCTCCAATGTCTTGTTTGTGCGCTCTGTCTGCCCATCGCTCTATGGGTGGTATGCCGTGGTCAACTGCACTCTCGTGCCCAGCTTCTCCATGAGATCTCTCCAGAATCGCGAAGTGAAGCGTGGATCGCGATCTGAGACCACCGACCGCGACACTCCATGCAGCTTGATGACATGACTGAGGAGGAGTTGAGCTGTCCCAGCAGTTGTGATGCTCTCAGGATATGCAATGAAATGTGCCATCTTGGAAAACCGATCCACCACCACCAACACCGTGTTGTTGCCTTGCTGCATCACAGGCAACCCGCCAATGAAGTCGAGCGAGATGTCTGTCCATGGCCTCTCTGGTACAGGGAATGGTTGCAGCTCCCCTGGTGGCTTGGTCCTCCGCGCCTTGATGCGTTGGCACACATTGCAGCTGCTCACAAACCGCTTGCAATCAGTCGCCATTGACGACCACCAGTATTGGCGTGTGAAGGCTTTCAGCGTCTTGTCGAAGCCGAAGTGACCCAAGTAATGGGTGTCATGCGCCTCCTCCAGTAGTAACTGCTTCAATGGCGCTTAGTCTGGCACGACAATTTTCCGCTCCTGCCCCCTTCGCCAATACACTCCATCACACGTGGCGTCTTTCAACGCACCACCCGTGAACTCACTGTCCACGCCATAGCCGTGCTTGAATAGGCTATGCATGACTGGAGATCCCATCAGCACTGAGATGGCATTGAGGCTCAAGTCCGGCCTCCTTGACTGAGGGTCTGCTGGGTTCACCTTCCCAGGCTTGTACAGGATCTCGTAGTCAAAGCTCCCCTCAAGAAACTCCATCCAGCGAGTTTGTCGGTGACTGAGGTTCAGCTGCGTCTTCAGATACTTCAGGGCGTAATGGTCCATGAATACCACGCAGCACCGCGACTCGAGGTAGCACCTCCAGTGCTTGAATGCATGGATCACCACAAGCATCTCCTTTTCATTTTTTTGCTTTGTTCAACTCTGCACCTTGCAATTTGCGAGATGCGTACGCAATTGGCTGCGGCCCTTTCCCGTGATCCTGCATCAGCACCGCCACAATGGCATAGTCGCTTGCGTCCGTCGCCATGACATACTCCTTGGATGAATCTGGATGCACCAGGACCGAAGCGTCATACATGGAAGTCTTGAGCTCCTCGAAGCTCTTCTTCTCCTGATCGCCCCATTCCCACTGGTGATCCTTCCTCAGCAGCTGAGTCAGTGGCGCACCCTTTTCTGCGTACCCCCGGATGAATTTCCGGCAGTAGTTGACAAACCCCAGGAACACCAAAGTGCGTGCGTGGATGTCACGCACGCACTTTGGTGTCGGCCAGTGCTTCACTGCTTCCACCTTTTTTGGGTCCATGCGGAGACCCTTGCCGCTAACGATGTGCCCAAGGAACTCAACCTCCCTTTTTTCGAACTCGCACTTGGAGAGCTTTGCAAACAACTTCTCTCTTCGAAGAATTTCCAACACCTGCCGAAGATGTTGCTGATGCTCTTCCAGAGTTTGGGAGTAGATGAGAATGTCGTCGAGGAACACCACCACGAACTGGTCCAAATGAGGGTGGAAGATCCTGTTCATGAGGCTCATGAACGTTGCATGAGCGTTGGTCAACCCAAATGGCATCACGAGGTACTTGAAATGGCCGTACCGCGTCCGAAACGCCGTCTTCTCCACATCCTGCTCCGCAATCCGGATCTGATGGTACCCCGAGCGCAAATCAATCTTGCTGAAGAGCTGCGCTCCCCTCAGCTGGTCAAACAGTTCCTCGACCCTTGGCAGCGGGTACCGGTTCTTGATCGTTCCGTTGTTCAGTGTGCGATAGTCCACGCACATCCGCAGCTCCCCTGTCTTCTTCTTCACAAAGAGGACCGGTGTAGCGTAGGGTGACACTGACGGTCTACTGAACCCTTGCTCCGTCAGCTCCTCCAACTGCTTTTTCAGCTCACCCAGCTCGTTATCACTCATGCGATAAGCAGCCCGTACCGTTGGAGTCGCTCCCGGAACCAGATCAATTTTGTGGTCGATGTCTCGCTTCGGTAGTAAACCCTTTGGCAGCTCAGCAGGAAACACGTCACTGTAGCTATCCGACACTCCTTTGATGCCTTCCGACAGCTCTGTTGCAGGTGCTTTCTGCTGATCACCCTCTTGTTGCTTTGTCTCCGCTGCCAGCACTTCCACCTCTGCAGCTGCTTCCTTCTGCCGCACCCACACAAGGTGCACTTGTTCCCCCTTGCGCTGATAGCGCTCCAGCTGCACGTAACTCAACTACAACGCCTTGCTTGCCTTGGAGTCCTTCTCCTCTGCCCACAATGGCAAAACGATTTGCTCTCCGCATCTCTTCACTTTCACCTGGCTGCGCACCAAATCCATAGAAGGATTCCACCAGTGCAGCCAGTCACACCCCAAAATGGTGTCGTAAGTGTCAATCGGGCACGTGCGAAAGTTCACATCGCACGACAGCTTGCCCAGATGGAACTTCAGAGGCTTCAGAGGCAGTCCGCACTCCAGCTCCCCTTATACCAACTTGGCCGTAGTTGAACTCCTGGGTAGCCGTGCAAGTCCCAACCTCTTTGCAAGCTCGTCGCTGAAGAATGAGTGTGACGCCCCGCAATCCAGCAATGCTTTAATCTGCCGGCGAGTCTGGCGCCCCTCGCCGTCTGCAGAATCAGCCGATAATACTTCGGCTTTCAGGAGGATCCCCGGAACGCTCCCTTCCTTCGCTCCACAGCAATACACTCGGCAGCTCCCTAGTTGTCGAAGGAATTTCAAGGCTGGTGTTCGCTGATGCGGACGAAGCTTTCCCAGCAGATGGCCGCCCGCCACTCACTGCTGGTTGCCGTTTCCCTGATGCTTCTTCTTACAGTCCTTCTTGTGGTGCCCAGGCTTCCCGCAGATCCAACAATTCCCACCACGCGGCTTGCTCTGCTGATGGCCTCCTTGCACTGCGTCGATCTCCATGGGGTCAGCTTGTTGGTGCTGTACTCGATGCTGAAAATTCTCTTGCTTCTCACGAAAACCCCCTCGATGGTAGCGTAGCGCGTCAACGCGCTCAGCAGTGGCTACCATCGCCTGGAACTCAGTGATTCCACTGAGTGCCAGCGTGCGCTGAATTTATGCCTTCAAGCCACCATGGTATTTGTCTGCCATCTCCGGCTCGCTCATGTCGTTGATCTCCGAGCACAATGCCAAGAAACGGCGTGTGTACTCCTGCACCGAGCCGATCTGCTTCAGTTGCTTCAGCTTGTTGCGCGCGACCATGGAGGCGTTCACGAGATCAAATCGATCTCTGATGGTTTGCTCAAACTGCTTCCATGTCATCGGCACGTGAGCTTCAGCTTGCCCCGCGCCTGGCTGCCACAACACGACAAGTTGCACAGCTGCGTTCCCACCTCCACCTCGAGTGGCAAGCATATTCAGCTGCCTTCACCACTCCAATGCTGCTCCGCCTAGCAGTGTCACCGCAAATGACACACCCACAGCATCGTCCTCTGGAGGGTGACCCAGAGCCCCAAAATAGCTGTTCATTGCGAACAACCAGGTCCAAACGCTCGCTCCCTTGACAAAGGGATTGAATACTTCCGGAGCCTTTGGCTTTGGTCTCGGCGGACTCCTTGACCGGGCCGCCCCAACCTGCCCAGCGCCAGTCCCGTCCCGCAGGTCAGCCATCTGCCGATTGAGTCGCTCGTTCTCCAACTTGAGGGCTCCCAACTGCTCTACGATCTGTTGCAGGGCCTGCTCCATGGCTCTAGATAGATTTTAGCCACTGGAGATCCTTCCAAAAAAATTGGCATCGTTTCTGCAACAATCGAAAAATTTTCCAACAGCGATTCAGCAATTCGGGACAAAAATCTGAGGTCTTCGAAGTGCGTGGGAGTCACCCATCGTCTCCCGCGCGCGCACGGTAGGCCGTGTGGACGCTCTTGAAATGTAAAAAAATTTCCAGAGGTTGGCTCGTGCGTTGGCTTCGAAGTCTCGTCCAGTAATCTCCCTCTCGATCAGCCTCAACGTTGTCCAACGTAGTCCGTGCCTTCGCTCCTTGAAGTTTCGCGAGCTCCGGCAGCGCTTCCGCCCAACGCGTGGCTCTGGCTCTGATACCAGATGTGAGAGTGGGTGCTCTCTGGAGATTGAGCCTTGGTGTGTGGAGAGCACAGTCGTAGCGAAAAGATAGACTTGGAGATGTCTGGAAGCCATAGCTGGAAAGTACAGGTTAATGAGATTGAACTGAGTACAGGGTATTTATACTGTCTGGCTGGCTAGCCCAGGCCTCAACCTATTGCTTTCCTAGCTTGCTACGACAAGCTACTTGCACCTGAACTCGGTGCTCTGCTTGCACCTGAATCTGGTGCTCTACCTGCACATAATGCCTAGTGCGAGAAGTCCCCGACCGTCGATCGTCGAGATCGACGGTCGATCTTGTCTGTCGGCGAGCCGCCTCGTTGCTCCCGTATGCCTCCCGGCGGTGGGTGTGGTCACCGTGTTGCGCACGCCACCGGGAGTGCTGCGACCGTCGCACGGTCGCAGCCACCGTTCTGTTGTCGCCGTTGACAGCGGCTGTTGCCGGGAGCTCCCGGCGGCGCGCTCCCCCCGGCGGATAGCGTATCCGTTACGCTATTCGCCGAGGGGGCGAAAGCCACCCTCGCGTGGCGGTTACGGAACGCCGCGTGGGTGTTGCGTGCGAAACAGCCCCCTAGCGCCAACAGCCCCCTATCTCGCTGCTCCTCCTCGCGTCCGTGCATCCCCGCATCCGCAGAGTCGCGGTCGAGCGGAGGTGAGCTCGACCGCGAGCCAAATTTCCGAAAAACGGAAAATGGCCCAGATGCCCCCAAATCCCGTGTGAGACCCCGAGTATGCCAGGAAGAAGGGGCACCTCGTTACACTCCCGAGTTGTCACAGTAGACTGTACAAAAACATCACAAATCACAACATTTTTGTTCGACTTTTGAAGGCTTAGGAACCTCCCATGCTCTGTGGTAGCGAGAATCTCAATGTTTCCCTTGAAAAATGCGAAGTTTAGTCTCTTCACATGTGTTGCTCGTGCCAAAAAATGTTTTGATAGATATGAAATGGAAGGGATACATGGATAAACCAGGAAAATGAAAATGTATAGGGTTTTTTTTAATATATCCTACCTCGTCGCGTTAAATATTCCTTTGGAACAGACGCGCGCCATTTCCTGATGTCTACACTGTCATTGTATATGGTGGCAACTGGTCAGGTGATCGCTTGATACAAGTTTCCTCCTAAAAACAAGCTCAGTTCAAGTACCACGTTCGGCTATTCCAGATGGAAGGATACTATGAGCAGCTGTCGGGAATGGCGCGAAGAGTCGAGCTGCGGGCCTTCGGCTAATGCAGTTATCATGGTATTTCCCTGGGAAGAAGGACCTGCTCGAGATGTTGTTGGGCATTGTCCTCGCAAGCGGAAGATCGATGACACGCATTCTTAGTTTGCATAGGTGATCCGCTAACGGAGGTTCGATCTTGTTGGACAGTCCATATCACAGGTGACACATCTCCTGTTCAAAATCGCACCAATAAATGATTGTAGCTCCGCCGGAAGGGAAGGTGTTGTCTTCTTTAAAACTTCAAGAGTGAATACCTCGTCAACTTGTCATAGGTCGAATTCGAACCTGCGAGAATGAAATTGCGAGTACAAGTTACTCGTTGAGAAAACTACCCAAGGAAAAGAATCCTAACTTGGACTGCCATGAGAAGGACCAGGATCTATAGAGAAGCGTCGTTTTCTCGTAAATGGAAGTCGCGAGACCTTCTGTAACACACGGACAGCGAAGGTTCGTCCTCCACTGTCGTCACCAGTCGCATGCCTGACGTAAATCTCTCTGTTCATGGCGCACTAGGCAAACACTGGAATACATTGCAAGCAACGTATTCCAGCAAAATCGGGAGTTGCGACTTGCCTTCCTTTCAGCATTCCCAGCGCTAAGTTCTGGAAGAAAAGAGGGATTTTTTGTTTCAGGAATTATATGCTCTGAGTTTCAAGTGGCCAAACATTCCCAACCTTCATATTCACCACAGAGGTGGGTGTTATGCCAAACGGAGCATGGATGGTGAACAAGTAGAATCTACGAGGCAGAACGAGGTTTGAGAAATTGAGAGACTTGAGCAATTTATGATTAGAAATTAGTGTACTTCAACCACATGTGTCAAAACAATCGAACAGAAATAAGCAAGGGCCAAGCTACAAGAAAGACGTCATCGCAGTCAACTGTCACGTGACACGTGTGGAGTCAAGTCATGATTGCTCGGATCAAGAAGCTACATCGATGAATTGGGGGGGCATCGAAGATTCACGGTGAAGATACCCAATGCATGTTCATAAATCTAGACATTCATTGATCCTTCAAGCAGTCAAACAAAATTTCATAACAATTTTGTGGATGATTATCAAAAGTGGTTGAAGTTTTCACAACGTGCAAGAAGTATTGCCGGCCGGTGAGGGTAATTTGCCAAGTTTTCCTTGACTATCAGAGCGAAAATTGAGGTCTCAATGCGTTGTGGGCTATTTGTGTAAGGAAAAGAAATGACCCCTCAAAAGTTAAAAGGACAAGTGTACATCTGGTACACAACAATTTCCCCCTTTTTAGCTACAACTTTCTGACACGCGTACAGATGTGCCATGATGGTAACACTCATTCATCAAAAGATCCACGTCGCGGAGGTTGTCATGGCATGACCATCCTTTATGCACAACGTCGTAGTCGTGCAACTAAATAAGATACTCCTTAGTTTTGCCACATTTTCACTTGTTGAGGATGTCTTAGATGGTAAACTGAATGTCCTCGTCCCATTATACAAGAGTAGGCGGAGGTTCATCCTTGCCGAGGAGTTCTCTCGCGTGTTTGAGGTTTGCTTAAGTCTCATGATATGGAACACTGGGTGAACTTCCATATTTTCAAGAAGTTTAAATCCTGTCACCACATAGATTTACATGCATTCCATCTCAAACGGCCCCATCAGTCTGGGTTTAAGCTTCGAACAATCAACTTTATGAAGTTTGATTTTTTTCGAGTTGCGGAGAACTTTGCCGCTAGCTATGAACATGTCATTACTTTAATGTCTGTCGGATAGTCACTTCATCGTATCTTGTGTCTTTGCAAGTGTTTGTCGTGTTTGGTCCCAAATGGTGGAGAAATCAATGCATTCAATGTCGTGCACAGGAATGTAGCTTTCATAGTCAAGTCATTTTGTGTGACTAGAAACTTTCCATGGACTGCTTTGAATCAGATTTTATCCACTACATTGAGGATCGCCGAGTTGTGTACGAGCTCAGTAGTCAAGATTTTGGCTACCCAATCTGTCTCGTGTGGTTTGCATAATGTTCATAGAAGTTTTTCAAGGATATGAATGGTCCTCTAAGTTTGGCCATCATTTTGAGAGTATTATGCTCTTGAAAGCTAGATCTAACTGCCATAACAAGTCATTCGTTTACCCTACAAAAGACTCATGAATCGATACGTTTATCACATGCGATGTTGTTTGGAGATAACCGTGTTGTTCCTCTGGCAATGACGATGGTCGTCATTAGAATAAAGTGAGACATTTTGTAGAACATGTTGAAAATGATGACGGTTGCATTTTGAACCTCGCGTGGGATCAATAATCTATAGAGAAATTCCATGAAGATGTCGGTCCACAGTTTTGTCATAATGGGGAGCGGTTGTAAAAGTGGGCATTTCTATGTAGGACACGATTTTTGTCATAGACACATGTGAACGGGTTTGTAGCAACAAGTCTCGTTGGTTTCCATCTTGACCCACCAATAGAATGCCGCCAGCTTCTTCTTCATATCTTATCCGTGATTTCCACTTGGAACAATGCAGTGGCACTCTTAAAGCAGCATGCGATGGAACTGATACTTTGGAAGAATGACTTCCTTGCAATTGAATCATTATGGCAAATACGTTGTGTTGTGTAAGAAATTTGCCTTCTCGTATCCACCATGCTCAACATAGTCACGTATGAGCAATGCCTCTTGTTGCAATTCAAGTGTTGCTACCACAGGGATTAGGTCTATTCAATAGTTGAGTGCGTCTCAATGATGGCTTTTCCTGGCTGAAACGCAATATCAAATTCAAATTCGGATTCAAGGAACTCTTTCCATTAGATTTGACATTGACTTAGGTTTGGTTGCATCTACAAATACAATGCGTGATGGTAAGTATGTATGATGCATTGGAACCATTCAAGAGAATACCGCCATGTCTTAAATGCGTGTATAATGGCCATCATTTCCTTCTCATGTGACTTAGTTGAATTTGGGTTTCCTACATGCAGATTTTGTGACATACACAACAGATTACTATTCGTCGCCACGATCTAATGGGAGAACCGCACGGATGCCTCTATTGAAGGCGCTTGTAGCCTTGATGTACTCAATCGTTGGATCGGCCTGTCATAGGCCAAGGGCCAAGCATTCCCCAAAGCAATGAACACTTCTTAATTGTTGCTTTCATAGTGCCACTTGTTTTCTTTCTTAGTAAGATCGGTGGGAGGTGTTTACACTTGGATGAAATCCCATAGAAAGTATAGGTAGTAAATGAAGAATCTTAGGAACATTTGTATCTCTCAGATCGTGGTTTGTGTCGTCCAGGTAGTGACTAGTGTCAGTTGATTTCCATCTATGTTAATCTTTCTGTCATTGATGATTTTACACAAAACTCCATAAGGTTACCCAAAAACTGAATGACTTTACCTTAATTTGGTAACTTCATTGATGAAAGGGCAAACATATACGAGCTGCCGCGTAAACGTCCCGCACCTATAAGGAGTTTCGAGCGAGGATCTTGACGTTGAAAGGGACCTTTTTTGTCAGCGCATACATAAGAAATGTCGACTTTAGAATCTGATGTCTGATGTATGCCGATTTCAGATCGCATGTATATCGACGGCTGCAACCCTTGAAGTTGTCTATCCTATAAACCGGATTGAAAGCCAACTAAAGTGAATAGCGAAACCGATAAGACAATAACGTAGCTGAATAGATCGAAGATCCTTCTGACCCATTTCGTATCCTTCCGTCGATGGAGGAAAAATATTCATGGAAACGGGAAATAAGGAGGAGGAAATGGACACCAGAACAAG
>SZWC01004536.1:132170-145033 GCA_023375785.1 Penium margaritaceum | reverse complement strand
CTCAAGCAAGCGTCGCGTGCTTGGAACCAGAAGTTGGATGCGGCGTTGCAGTGCATGGGGTTTGAGCACAGCGAGTGTGACTACAGCGTGTATCGCTGGCAGCATGAGCATGAGATCCTCATCATCATTGTCTATGTGGATGACATGCTCCTCCTTTCAAACAGCATGTCTGCACAGTAGGAGTTCAAGGAAGCCATGCAGGAGCGCTTCCAGATGTCTGATCTCGGGGAGGCATCATACTTCCTCGGTATCCAGATCGTGCGTGACTGCAAGTCACGCTCTCTCTCGCTGCAGCAGAGCCGCTACATCAAGGATGTTTTGCAGCGGTTCGGCATGGCAGATGCAAAACCCATCGGCACGCCGCTGGAGACGCGGCAGTATCTCGTGAGCTTCAATTGAGAAGCAAATGCGGCTGAGCGACAGAAGTACCAGAGCGCCGTCGGCAGTCTCATGTACCTGATGGTGGGAACCAGGCCGGACCTCGCACAGGCTGTGAGCGCTGTGAGCCAGCTCATGGCTAATCCCGGACCGGAGCACTAGAAGGCAGTGAAGCGGATCTTCCGCTACCTTGCTGGAACCATCAACATTGGCATCACCTATAACGGCAATGACAACAGCATCATCGGCTACACAGACGCAGATTGGGCTTCAAACCCTGAGGACCGCAAGTCCATCTCTGGACATGTGTTCCTCATGAATGGTGGAGCCATCAGCTGGTGCAGCAAGCGGCAGGTGGTCGTGGCCACCTCGAGTACAGAAGCTGAGTACGTATCTCTCAGTTTTGGAGCCAAGGAAGCAGTTTGGCTCCAACGTCTCATGGCAGAGATGAGTGGGAGTGCAGCAGTTCCAGTTCCTGTGCGCGTCGACAACCAGAGCGCAATCGCACTCGCCAAGAATCCTGAGCACCATGCACGCACCAAGCACATTGACATCGCATATCACTTCATCAGGCACATGGTGCAGGAGGGTGCTATCAAGCTGGAGTTTACTCCAACNTGGACATGTGTTCCTCATGAATGGTGGAGCCATCAGCTGGTGCAGCAAGCGGCAGGTGGTCGTGGCCACCTCGAGTACAGAAGCTGAGTACGTATCTCTCAGCTTTGGAGCCAAGGAAGCAGTTTGGCTCCAACGTCTCATGGCAGAGATGAGTGGGAGTGCAGCAGTTCCAGTTCCTGTGCGCGTCGACAACCAGAGCGCAATCGCACTCGCCAAGAATCCTGAGCACCATGCACGCACCAAGCACATTGACATCGCATATCACTTCATCAGGCACATGATGCAGGAGGGTGCTATCAAGCTGGAGTTTACTCCAACGAGCAAGCAGGTTGCTGATTTCTGCACCAAGCCAGTGACCCGTGAGAAGCAGCAGTTCTGCATGAAGGCATGTGGACTCAGCCCACTCTGACTGCGGCAAAGTGGGAGATTGTTGGAAAGGGAGCCATCCGGCTCAATTTCAGGTCCACAGGAGCAAGTTCCAGGAAAGTACCAGATGCATGCTCCGATCGCCAATCCAACTTCACCATTGGAAAGATCATGTGGCAAAATGTCTACGGTCCAAGTTTGAGGCCGATCCAACGGTCGGATTGGGAGATATGAAATTTCGATGTTTCGGGGGTCATGGACCGTCGATGTCTGAGTGGGCATGGGTGATGGCTCCATGCCTTAGCCTGAGAAAAGAAAAAGGCAAGAGGTCCAGGGTCAAGACCTGATGGGAGAAATATCCAAAAAGGTCCTTGGTCTTAGGATTGCCTTGTCAGAGTGTGCTGACTAGGATAAAGGTACCTCTCCTTACTTTTTAGGTGAGGTGAGATCCTTGTGTGCTAGCCATGGACACATGGCGATTCTCNTATGTGACCACTAGGAGTGTGCCATGAGAGCATTCTCTAGCTCTCTAGGTCGTGTGTGAGTGGTCAGCCTGATTGCTAGGCTGATTTCCTCCCTTGTATGAGATTATGGATTCTAGTATGTGAGCCTTAGCCTCCATGGCTAAGTGGTGTGGCTTGTGAGAGGGCTGACTTGCCCAAGCTCTAGCTCTATATGTACTCCATCATTTTGAGTGATTGAACAACCATTCTTCAGCACAAGTGATGCCCTTCCAATCACACATGCTCGCTGCTCCAAGGCTCCCTCTCTCCTCCATTTCCAACAGCATATGTAGCAGATTAGGCGTAAGCTGTACAGCAAGACATACAGTCACAACTCGATAACGGCACGTGGGAGTTGACTGAGCGTCTACCTAGACACAAGGTGATCAAGTGCAAGTGGGTGTTCAAGAAGAAGCGGGGAGCAGATGGCATCCTAGAAAAGTACAAGGCAAGGCTGGTCGCCAAGGGCTACTCACAACAGGAAGGCATTGACTAAACATAAACCTTTACTCCTATTGCAAAGTTTACCTCTTTGTGTATACTCCTCTTGTAGGCAGCAGCAGAGGACTTCTAGATTCACCTATTGGATCTGGAGGAGAGAAGGAGCCTTGGAGTAACAAGCATGCGGGATGTAAAGGACATCAGTTGTGGTGAAGAATGGTTATTGAATTACTCAAAATGATGGAGTACATATAGAGCTAGAGCTTGGGTTAGTCAGCCCTCTCACAAGCCACACCATTTAGCCATGGAGGCTAAGGCTCATACACTAGAGTCCATAACGTCATACAAGAGAGGAAATCAGCCTAGCAATAAGGCTGAACACTTACACATGACCTAGAGAGTTAGAATATGCTCTCATGACCGACTCCTAGTGGTCACATAACTCACAATTCCATAGAGAATCGCCATGTGTATGTACTAGCCATGGGGCTAGTACACAAGGATCTCACCAAACCTTAAAAGGAGAGGTTCCAGTTTCCTAGTCAGCACACTCTCACAAGGCAATCCAAGAATCTAGGATCTTCTGAAATATTTCTCCCATCAGGTCTTGACCCTAGACCTCTTGTTTTTTCTTTTCCCAGGCTAAGGCATGGAGTCATCACCCATGGTCAGTTAGACATCGGCGGTCCATGACACTGGAAAGAAGGAAAATTCATATATCTCAATCCGACCGTTCGATCGGCCTCAAACTTGGACCGTAAATATTTCGCCACCTGGTTTTTGCAATGGTGAAGTTGGATTGACGATCAGAGCATGCATCTGGTAGTTTCTTGGAACTTTCTCTTATGGACCTGAAACTAAGCCAAGGCTCCTTTCCAAACAATCTCTCACTTGCCTGCACTTAGAGTAGGCTGAGTTTACATACCTTCATGCAGAACTGCTCTTCTCATGGGTCACTCGCTTGGTAACGATTTCAGTGACCTACTTATTGGTTGGAGTAAATTCCAGCTTGATAGCATCCTCTTGTACCATGTTCTAGATGAAGTGATATGCAATGTCAATGTACTTGGTGCATGCATGGTGTTGAGGATTCTTGGTGAGTACGATTGCGCTTTGGTTGTCGACGGATACAGGAATTGGATCTGCTACACTCCCACTCATCTCTGCCATGAGATGTTGAAACCAAACTGCTTCCTTAGCTCCAAAACCGAGAGAGACGTTCTCAGCTTCTGTATTTGAGGAGGGCACAACCACCTGCTGCTTGTTGCACCAGCAAATGGCCCCGTCATTCATGATGAACACATATCATAAGATGGACTGGCGGCTCTCAGGATTTGAAGCCTAATCTGCGTGTATGTAGCCGATAAAGATGTTGTCGTTACCGTTATAGGTGATGCCAATGTTGTTGGTTCTAGCAAGGTAGCGGCAGATGTACTTCACTGCCTTCTGGTGCTCATGTTCGGGATTAGCCATGTGCTGGTTCATAGCGCTCACAGTCTGTGCAAGGTCCGGCCCGTTTACCACCATCAAGTACATGAGACTACCAAAGGTGCTTTGGTACTTCTGTAGCTGAACTGCATCCGCTTCTCCATTGAAACTCACAAGGTATTGCCGCGTCTCAAGCTGTGTGCCGATGGATTTTGCCTCTGCCATGCCGAACCGCTGTAAAACATCTTTGATGTAGCAGCTCCGTTACAATGAGAGAGAGCGTGATTTGCAGTCACATGTGATCTTGATACCAAGAAAGTATGATGCCTTTCTGAGATCAGACCTCTGGAAGCGCTCCTGCATGGCCTCCTTAAACGCCTGCGATGCAGACATGCAGTTGGAAAGGAGGAGCATGTCATCCATATAGACAATGATAATGAGGATCTCATGCCCATGCTACCAGCGATAGACACTAAAGTCACACTCGTTACACTCAAACCCCATGCATTGCAGTGTCACATCCAACTTCTGATTCCAAGGATGCGATGCTTGCTCGAAGCCATATAGCGACTTCTACAACTTGCAAACCAGGTGCTCCTGGCCATCCATGACGAACCCCTCCGGCTGTTCCATATAAATCTCCTCCAAGTCACCATTCAAGAATACCATCTTGACATCCATGTGGTAAACCTCAAAGTCCTCAGCTATTGCATACGAGAGGAGCATACGCACAAAAGCAAACTTTGGAACACAAGTAAAGGTTTCTGTGTAGTCAACGCCCTCCTGTTGCGAGTAGCCCTTGGTGACCAGCCTCACCTTGTACGTTTCCAGGTTGTCATCTGCTCCCCGCTTCTTCTTGAACACCTTCTTGCACTTGATCACCTTGCGTCCAGGTGGATGCTCAGTCAGCTCCCATGTATCGTTGTTTAGTTGTGACTGTATCTGTTGTTATACGGCTTGTGCCAAATCTGCTGCATCTGGTGCAGCCATGGCCTCCTTGTATGACGATGGCTCATCTAAATCTGGTGTAACTGCGATATTCATTTGTTCTGGTTTATTACAGTATCCATGAGTGGCCACGCTCATCAGGCTTGTAGCGCATCCTAAGAGGATACTTGTAACCTTGTTAGCGGAACGTTAGCGGGCCGCTGGCACGGTGCTACTGGCATAACTCCTGCTCTTAGTGGTGCTGCATCTTCCTCCTCAGCTTCTTTTGATGAGACTGCTGTATTGGCTGTATCTGACATGGGAGAGTAGGGTGATTTTCCCACTATTATAATAGAGGAAGGATCAGGAGAGACTGGGCCAGGAAGGATATCTGCTCCTACTGTCTCGTTAGCTACTGGTTCTGCTGCCTCTTCACAGACAGTGTAGGTACCGATGACGTTCACGTTGAAGATGACATCCCTGGGGATGATGACGTGGCCTATTTCCCTCTCGTAGAGGCAATAGGCCTTACTTCCAACGTCATAGCTGATCATCAACATCTGTGCGCTCTTCACGTCCCACTTCTGCTGCTTATCCTTTCGCACATGCATGTATGCCAAGCTGCTTAACGCGCGAAGATTACCGATGCTCGGCTTCATGCTGAACCACGCCTCATACAGCGTCATTTGCTCCAGCGCCTTAGTTAGACTACGGTTCTTGATGTACACCGCAGTGCTCACTGCTCGGCCCAGAAGTCATAGGTGAGCCGAGCTGCTTGTAGCATGGAGCGCGCGGACTCAATAATGGTACGGTTGGCGCATTCTACTAAGCCATTCTGCTACGGAGAGTATGGCATGGTGCGCTGCGCCTTGATGCCTGCTGCTGCAACGTAATCCTGGAACTCCTTCCTCAGGTACTCTCCACCACGGTTGATGTGCAATGCCTTGATCTTCTTGCCAGTCTGGTTCTCTACCATTGCCTTGAACTCTTCGAATCTGTCAAAGCAGTGGTCCTCGGAGGAAAAGAAGTACACAGGAGTGAAACGGCTGAAATCATCAATGAAGGTGAGAAAATACCTAGAGTCTCTAAAGCTCTGGATCTGCATCGGACCACATAAGTCTGTGGGGATCAGCTCCAGCACCTCCTTGGCATGTTCTCCTACTCCCGAGAATGCCTCGCATTACTGCTTCCCCTCCAAAGAATCAATGCACAACTTCTTCTCAAAGTTGGAGATGGTGGGTAAGTCATGCACCATCTACTTTGTTTGAAGTTATTGCAAGGCGCTCATGCCGATGTGGCTGTCGTGCGCATGCCATATTTCGCCATCTGTGGTCTACACCACTGCTGTAAGACTCTCCTCACGCGGGGTCTTGGTTGCCCGAAACAGGCAGTACATGTCGCCTTCCTTCATCGACCTGGCCAATTCCTCTCCTGTTTCCTTGTCGAGGATGTAGCCATTGTCGTCGTCAAAGGCAACTCGCAGTCCTGTGTTAGTGAGAGAGGACACTGAGAGGAGGTTGAATCAAGAATCAGGTACATACAAGACGCCATGGAACACTCCCACTTGAATGCCACGTGGGATCTCTAACTACATCTTCACAATCCCAATTCCCTCAACATACACAACCCGATCATCACCCATTATAATAGGACGGGGAAGGATGGACAGGAGCTGCATGAACAACTCCTTGTACAACGTCAGACTCTTGGTATACACTGAGTCCTTGTACCATGCAAGATGCACCTTCACACCTGTGACATGTCAGACTTCACCATGAAGAGGCAGTCGTATTGTCCTTGGCCATATTCATGTTGCCAAAGTAGCGCACACCAGCCTGGTTTTACTACTACTGCTGCTGGTGACATTGCTGCAACTGTTGCTGCTGCTGTGGAGACAGCTGGTTTTCTGCTGCTTTTAAGCTTGAAACACTCCTTTTTGTAGTGTCCCTCTTTTTGCCAGTAGTGGCATTTGACCTTCGTGCCTCTCTACTGCCTAGAGTCATGTTGCTACTGGTTACGTGAGTTCGTGGCCACAAAAGCTGCTTTACTGCTGCCACCATCATTGCGCTTTGCTGTATTGTGACGCAATCCCACCTGTACCAGGTGTGTGTAGATGAAGTCAAGGTCGGGAGTGGGTTCGTACTCTTGCGTCTCTCGTACCATGTCCTAGCTGGTTGGAAGTCCCCTCAGTAAGAGGAGGATGAAGCGTGTTTCTTCCACAAGGTTACCGGCCGCTCTCAGCTACTTCGCCAACTCCCTTGTTCTCTCCAAGTATGCCTCCATCCATTCACCACCCTGCATTTTTAGTGCCATCATTTACTCCTCCAAAAGCATGAGGAATGCAGGATCCTTGCTCTCATACATTTTGCACATGTCCCAGCCCACTGCAATAGCCTTGTCACTCATGTATTGAAGATGTGGATTGGAGATGGTGTTGACAAGCAACCTGTAGGCTTGCCTGTCCTTCTTCCATTCCTCATACGCTGCTGGTACCACTGCAGAGGAACCCGCATGAACTACACCTTTTTGCAGCGTCTTCCCTACCACCACCAGTACTACGATGATGCCTTTTGCTTGTGGAACAAGAGCCGGCTTGTCGCCTCTCACCACCTCTCACAAGCCTCTCTCCTCCAAAAGGAGGCGGGTACGGATCTTCCAAAACGTGAAGTTGGCACATCCCTCCAGCCTCTCTAAAGGCTGGGCTGCTCTCACAATGCCTGCTGCTACCATTTTGAGCCTTGGTGATGCTCAGCGCTGCCCTTGGATGGCGGCGCTACCCCTGCTTCTGTTGCTATTTCTGCCGGAAATCTGTCTGACAAATAATAGACGTAGATACCAGCAGACTGCAATAGGACATCTACAGTCCATTTTCTGTCAGACAGATTTCTGGTAGAAGCGGCAGCAGAAGCAGGGGTAGCGCCGCCATCCAAGGGCAGTGCTGAGCATCACCAAGTCTCAAAATGGCAGCAGCTGGCGTTGTCACAGCAGCCCAGCCTTTGGAGAGGCTAGAGGGACGTACCAACTTCACGTTTTAGAAGATCTGTACCCGCCTCCTTTTGGAGGAGAGGGACTTGAGGGAGGTGGTGAGCGGGGACGAGCCGGCTCCAGTTCCACAAGCAAAAGACATCACCGCAGTGCAGGAGGTGGCGGGGAAGACGCCGCGAAAGGGTGTTGTTGATGCGGGTTCTTCTGCAGCTGTACCAGCGGCGTATGAGGAGTGGAAGAAGAAGGACAGGCAGGCCTACAGGTTGCTTGTCAACACCATCTCCAACCCGCATCTTCAGTACGTGAGTGACAAGGCTACTACAAAGGAGGGGTGGGACACGTTGTGCAAGAAGTATGAGAGCAAGGATCCTGCATTCCTCATGCTTTTGGAGGAAAAGATGATGGCGCTGAAAATGCAGGGTGGTGAAAGGATGGAGGCGTACCTGGAAAGGGCAAAGGAGCTGGGAAAGCAGGTGAGAGCGGCCGGCAACCCTGTGGAAGAGACGCGCTTCATCCTCCTCTTGCTGAGGGGACTCCCAACCAGCTACGACACGGTGCGAGAGACGCTGGAGTGCCAGCCAACTCTCGACCTCTGTTGGGAAAGGAGCCGTCTGGCTCAGTTTCAGGTCCACAGGAGCAAGTTCCAGGAAACATCCAGATTCCTTCTCCGATTGTCGATCCGTCTTCACCATTGAAAAAATCAGGTGGCAAATTATCTACAATCCAAGTTTCAGGCCGATCCAACGGTCGGATTGGGAGACATGAATATTCAAAGTTTCAAGGGTCAAGGACCGCCGATGTTTGGGTGGCCATTTGTGATGGCTCCATGCCTTGGCCTGAGAAAAGAAAAAGGCAAGAGGTCCAGGGTCAAGACTCGATGGGAGAAATATCCAAAAAGGTCCTTGGTCTTAGGATTGCCTTGTCAGAGTGTGCTGACTAGGATAAAAGTACCTCTCCTTACTTTTTAAGTGAGATGAGATCCTTGTGTACTAGCCATGGACACATGGCGATTCTCCATGGATTTGTGGGTGATGTGACCACTTGGAGTGTGCCATGAGAGCATTCTCTAGCTCTCTAGGTCGTGTGTGACTGGTCAGTCTGATTGTTAGGCTGATTTCCTCCCTTGTGTGAGATTGTGGACTCTAGTGTGTGAGCCTTAGCCTCCATGGCTAAGTGGTGTGGCTTGTGAGAGGGCTGACTTGTCCAAGCTCTAGCTCTATATGTACTCCATCATTTTTAGTGATTCAACAACCATTCTTCAGCACAACTGATGCCCTTTCAATCCCACATGCTCGCTGCTCCAAGGCTCCCTCTCTCCTCCAAATCCAACATTTGGTATCAGAGCCAGGTTCTGCCAGATTCAGCGAGCACAGGCCGTCAGTTTGAGAGTGACGGGTTAGGGTCAAACCTTGACAAAATTTGACAATGGACTAGTTAATCTTTATGTTCGCAAGACAAGCTTTCCAACGAGCCCAAGATCGCAAAGATCCAACGGTCGTATTGAGAGTTATGCTCAAAACGAGGTCGGCCAAGACTACCCTCTTCTCTATGAGTAAGACTGTCGCCTTGTGATGACCATAACTCTCTCGTTTCTTTGTAAAATTTAAAAAGTGGCACATGCGAATTGTAGTAGTTTTCCAAAGCTTTCCATTGGTGCAAAAATAATTGCATTCCATTGATTCCTTTGGGAGAAACGCCGTTTACAAGCTGGCTGGTTTGAGTTGGAATAGGATCAGAAGCACACCCTGTTTTCAAGAGGACATATCTTTCAAAATCCCCTGTTGATCACCCTGTTTTATGGATTGATCTGAAAGGTTTTGAGCTGCATTTTCTAGTGGTAGGCTCCGTTTTTCCAAATTCCCAGTGTGCTGGCATCTACAGTCCTTTTTCTGTCTGACAGATTTCTGGCAGAAGCAACAGCAGAAGCAGGGGTAACGCCGCCACCCAAGGGCAGCGTTGAGCATCACCAAAGCTCAAAATGGTAGCAGCAGGCGTGGTAACAGCAGCCCAGTCCTTGAAGAGGCTGGAAGGACGCGCCAACTTCACGTTTTTGAAGATCCGTACCCGCCTCCTTTTGGAGGAGAGGGGCTTGTGGGAGGTGGTGAGCAACGACGAGCGGGCTCTGCCTCCAAAAGCAAAAGGCATCACCGCAGCTCAGGTGGTGGCGGGGAAGACGCCACAGAAAGGTGCAGCAGATGCAAGTTCATCTACAACTACAACGGCGGCGTATGAGGAGTGGAAGAAGAAGGAAAAGCAGGCCTATAGGTTGCTTGTCAACACCATTTCCAACCCGCATCTTTAGTACGTGAGTGACAAGGCTACTGCAAAGGATGGGTGGGACACGTTGTGCAAGAAGTATGAGAGCAAGGATCCTGCATTCCTCATGCTTTTGGAGGAAAAGATGATGGCGCTGAAAATCAAGGCGCTACGCAGCGACCGCGGTGGAGAGTACCTGAGCAAGGAGTTACAGGACTACCTCGTAGCAACAGGCATCAAGGCGCAGCGCCTTGCGCCATACTACAACAGAATGGCATAGCAGAACACGCCAACCGCACCATCGTTGAGTCAGCATGCTCCATGGTGCACGCGGCTCGACTCACCTACGACTTTTGGGCGGAAGTAGTGAGCACTGCGGTGTACATCAAGAACCGTAGTCCAACCAAGGCCCTGGAGCAGATGACGCTGTACGAGGCGTGGTTCAACAAGAAGCCGAGCGTGCATCATCTTTGTGCGTTTGGCAGCTTGACGGACATACAAGTGCCAAAGGAGAAGTGGCAAAAGTGGGACGCGAAGAGTGTGCAGATGCTGATGATTGGCTACGACGTGGCAAGCAAGGCGTATAGCCTCTACGAGAGGGATACAGGCCACGTCATCATCTCCAGGGATGTCGTCTTCAACGAGAGCAACGTTATCGGCACCAACATTGTATATGAAGAAGCAGCAAAAGCAGCAGCTGACGAGGCAGTGGGAGCATATATCCTTCCTAACCCAGTCTCTCCTGATCCTCCCTCCACTGTGATAGTGGGAGAACCAAACTACTCTCCCATGTATGATGTAGTAGATACAGCGGGCTCATTGGGAGAAGCAGAGGAAGCAGATGCACCACCATCAACAGGAGGATTTGTGCCAGCAGGAGCACCACGCCAGCCGCCTGCTACCGCTCCAGCACCAGGTCGCAGGTAACCTCTTAGGGTGCGGTACAAGCCTGGTGAGTGCGGGTATTTTTGGATGCTCCAGAAACCAGACCAGATCAATGTTGCAGTTGTAGCAGACTTTGATGAGCGGACGTCATACAAGGAGGCCATGGGGGCACCAGATGCAGCAGATTGGACACAAGCTGTGCAGCAGGAGATACAGTTGCAGCTCGATAACGGTACATGGGAGCTGACTAAGCGTCCACCTAGACGTAAGGTGATCAAATGCGAGTGGGTGTTCAAGAAGAAGCGGGGAGTAGATGGCAACCAGGAAAAGTACAAGGCAAGGCTGGTCGCCAAAGGCTTCTCGGAGCAGGAAGGCATCGACTACACAGAAACCTTTGCTCCTGTTGCAAAGTTTGCCTCTGTGCGCACGCTGCTTTCTTATGCAGCAGCTGAGGACTTCGAGATTCACCACATGGATGTCAAGACGACATTCTTGAACGGTGACTTGGAGGAGGAGATCTACATGGAGCAGCGAGAGGGGTTCATCATGGATTACCAGGAGCACTTGGTTTGCAAGCTGCAAAAGTCGCTCTACGGTCTCAAGCAAGTGTCGTGTCCTTCGAACCAGAAGTTGGATGCGGCGCTGCAGTGCATGGGATTTGAGCGTAGCGAGTGTGACTATAGCCTGTATCGCTGGTAGCATCAGCATGAGATCCTCATCATCATTGTCTATGTGCATGACATACTCCTCCTTCAATAGCATGTCTATACTATAGGAGTTCAAGGAAGCCATTCAAGAGCTTCCAGATGTCTGATCTTGGGGAGGCATCATACTTCCTTGGTATCCAAATAATGCGTGACCGCAAATCACGCTCTTTCTCGCTGCAGCAGAGCCGCTACATCAAGGATGTCTTATAGTGGTTTGGCATGGCAGAAGCTAAACCCATCGGCACGTCGCTGGACACGCGACAATACCTCGTGAGCTTCAGTCGAGAAACGTATGCAGTTGAGCGGCAAAAGTACCAGAGCGCCGTCGGCAGTCTCATGTACCAGAGCGTTGTTGGCAGTCTCATGGTGGCAACCAGGCCGGACCTCGCACAGGCTGCGAGCGCTGTGAGCCAGCACATGGCGAACCCCAGACCTAAGCACCAGAAGGCAGTGAAGTCGATCTTCCGCTACCTTGTTGGAACCATCAACATCGGCATCACGTACAACGGCAATGACAACAACATCGTCGGCTATACAAACGTTGATTGGGCTTCAAATCCTGAGGACCGCAAGTCCATCTCTGGACACATGTTCCTCATGTATGGTGGGGCCATCAACTGGTGCAACAGGCGGCAGGTGGTCGTGGCCACCTCAAGCACGGAAGCTCAGTACGTCTCTCTCAGTTTTGGAGCGAAGGAAGCAGTTTGGCTTTAGCGTCTCATGGCAGAGATGAATGGGAGTGCAGCAGTTCTAGTTCCTGTGCGCGTCGACAACCAGAGCGCAATCGCACTCGCCAAGAATCCTGAGCACCATTCACGCACCAAGCACATTGACATCACATATCACTTCATCCGGCACATGGTGTAGGAGGGTGCTATCAAGCTGGAGTTTACTCCAACCAACAGACAGGTCGCTGATTTCTACACCAAGCCAGTGACCCGTGAGAAATAGATGTTCTGCATGAAGGCATGTGGACTCAGCCCACTCAGACTGTGGCAAAGTGGGAGATTATTGGGAAAGGAGCCATCTAGCTCAGTTTCAGGTCCACAGGAGCAAGTTCCAGGAAACTTCCAGATGCTTGCTCCGATCTTCAATCCGTCTTCACCATTGGAAAGATCAGGTGTCAAATTATCGATCGTCCACGTTTCAGGCCGATCCAACGGTCGGATTGGGAGATATGAATTTTTGAAGTTTCGGGGGTCATGGACTGCCGATGTCTGGGTGGCCATGGGTGATGGCTCCATGCCTTAGCCTGAGAAAAGAAAAAGGCAAGAGGTCCAGGGTCAAGACCTGATGGTTGAAATATCCAAAAAGGTCCTTGGTCTTAGGATTGCCTTGTCAGAGTGTGCTGACTAGGATAAAGGTACCT